>RJWJ010020897.1:0-28519 GCA_004363605.1 Indri indri | reverse complement strand
TGGAACAGAAACATGGGCAGAAGCTCTGGCGGTGCAAAAGGTCCTCTGACCAGTTAACATTTTCTTGATCTAATTTTTTTCTCATCTTTAATCCATTCTTGCTCCTAATAATTATTTTAAGAAGTAACAATTTTCAGAAGTTATTATAAAGTAAACCTAAGGGATCATCTAGTTTCTTACTACTCCAAGTGGGTGGTCCATGGAATAATGGTACAGCATCAGTTGACGCTTCCTAGAAAATGCAGTGTTCTAGAAATGGCCATTATGTCGGACAGACTCTTTCAGAACCTGCATTTGAACTATGCCCCCCAGGTGATTCTTTTTTTCAGTGAAATTGGAGAAGTACTAATCTAGTTCACCTTCTCCCCTTCAGGGTTTATAGATGAAAGAAATGAAGAGAAATTATGCCCTAAGGTCCTACACGCAGTAGCATAGCCAGCATTAGAACTCAGCCGGCCTTGTATTCTTTCTCCGATACCTCTGTTATTTGCTATCTGTAACCCTCCACATTTTTACTTTCTTTTTTTTTTTTTTTTTTTTTTTTTTTTTTTTTTTTTTTTTTTTGAGACAGAGTCATGCTCTGTTGCCCAGGCTAGAGTGCCGTGGCGTCAGCCTAGCTCACAGCAACCTCAAACTCCTGGGCTCAAGCGATCCTACTGACTCAGCCTCCCAAGTAGCTGGGACTACAGGCATGTGCCACCATGCCCGGCTAATTTTTTCTATATATTTTTAGTTGTCCGATTCGTTTCTTTCTATTTTTAGTAGAGATGGGGTCTCGCTCTTGCTCGGGCTGGTTTTGAACTCCTGAGTTCAAACAATCTGCCTGCCTCGGCTGCGGCCGCCCACCACCGCTCCCAGCCCTCTTCAGCTTCTTATTCATGTCTCTTTCCTCTCTCTTTTTGGTAGTCCTCTCTTTATTTTTTAAATTTTAATTATTATTATTATTATTTTTTTTTTTTTTGCCAACCCAACACTCAACCATGAAGGTAGTCCTGTCTTTAAATTTCTCTGTTGAACAAGAGAACAATACAGTGTACCACACTATACATCAAAGCAAATGAGTGTTTTTATTTACTCTTAATTTCTGGCAAATTTTTGGACCTGTTTCTCTAATTATTTTCTACTTGCTGCTCAGAACTTTCTTTGAAGTCAATAAGAACTTTATATTGTGTAAGCATGAGAAATAATCCATGATGTTAGATACCAAAATCTCCTCACAGATGAATTTATTGTCCTTTCTTTATTACGTAGATTATTCCATTAACAGAGTACTTTTGCTCTTTGTATCGGTTTCACAGACGAAACAGTATCTGCCTTATAGTTTGTGGAGAAGACTAGGACACCATAGCAACTCCTCTGTGTCCCAGAACTGGGCTTTGGGCTTCAGGGAGTTTGTCTAAATCTTTTCTTCTATAATATAGAAAAATAAAGACCTAAGTAAATAAGCACCACATGTTTTATGGGGCGGCTTTGGCACAGAAAGGTCTGGTCATAAAAGGATAATTAACATAGAAGGCTAAGATGTCATTAAAGAAAAGCAAACCATTACTAATAAGAACACAGTGACACAATGCCTTTAACAAAAGTCAGCCATGCCTTTTTTTTTTTTTTTCTTTTTTTAAGAGAAAAGGTTTCACTCTGTCTCCCAGGCTGGAGTGCAGTGGCACAATCATAGCTCACTGTAACCTCGAAATCCTGGGCTCGAGGGATCCTCCCACCTCAGCTTCCTGAGTAGCTGGGACTACAGGTGCACACCACCATGCCTGGGTAATTTTTGAAATTTTTTTTGTAGAGACGAGGTCTTGCTATGTTGCCCAGGCTGGTCTCTCCTAGCCTCAAGCGTTCCTCCTCCCTCAGCCTCTCAAAGTGCCATCTTTTAAGTCACTTCCTTCTTGTGAGAGGTTTACTCTGTGTCCTGTCTTTCAAATATTTTACTTTAGCTCTGGAATGTGTTTCATTTGAGTGATATAACCATAATCTCCATGAATGGTAGACCTCCTTTGTAAATTATGAAATAAAATTAGTTTTTCTGTTTTCCTTGTTCCCATATGTATTTTTCTTTCAAGTCACCATATCTCACCTTTTTAACAACTCTGATTTCATTGAAACCAGAGTTAAGGATGTTGCTTCTTGACTTTGGAGATATTCGATTAAATGTTATGTTTTATGTCTTATATCTTATTTTCTATTGACAGTATATAGAAACAGATTAATTTGTTTTTTTGTTTTTGTTTTTGTTTTGAGACAAAGTCTCACTCTGTTGCCCTGGCTAGAGTGAGTGCCGTGGCATCAGCTTAGCTCACAGCAACCTCAAACTCCTGGGCTCAAACGATCCTCCTGCCTCAGCCTCCCGAGTAGCTGGGACTACAGGCATGCGCCACCATGCCCGGCTAATTTTTTCTGTATATTTTTAGTTGTCCAGATAATTTCTTTCTATTTTTTTTAGTAGAGATGGGGTCTCGCTCTTGCTCAGGCTGGTCTCGAACTCCTGAGGTCAAACAATCCGCCCGCCTCGGCCTCCCGGAGTGCTAGGATTACAGGTGTGAGCCACCGCGCCCGGCCAATTTGTTTTTATCTAATGTATTTTAATACCTACTTATCTAATCTAGAACCATTTTGCATATATAGCTTTAGTAAAAATGACAGTTTAAATAGGGGCTTATTGTAATCAGCAATTAAGTTAAATTCATTTAGACTGAGTTTAGGAACTTGTATTTTCTTTTACTATTTAAAAAATACATTATTTTCCTCAGAACATAAAAATGTTTTTCATTGCCAAGAATAAACTAGACATTAGATTTGTAATCTTTAAATGTTTAGCTTTTAGAAATATAAAAATTAATAGTAATATCTTTCTATAATGTATTAAAAGATGAATTTTTATTAATCTCATTTGTGTTTCATTATCATGCTTCTCTTAGAAATGTTTTACTTGTGGGAACATTCTATTATAAAATTGATTCATGGTTGCATATTTTAATATTATGAACAATGAATTCATTTTAAATGTAATGTGTTGCATTATATATATTTATGTATATGTAAGTTAAGTGATTTATAGCTTTAGAGAAAAGCACACAAATTGGTTATTCATGGGGAATGAAATAGATGCATGCTCTTGATGAGAAAGTTAGAAAAATGTCTTGAATATGATTACCATTTAAATAAATGATAGATTTGTAATGAATGCTAACTTAATCTCTCACGTAGAACCATCTTCCTGCCTTCAGTATCTGGCGATACCAGCAAATGGCTTCCATTGCCCCACACTCGTCAGTCTAATTCTCGCCTGCTTTAGGAATGGACGTACAGAGAGCTTCCAGGCTGCACTGATAAATTTCACGTGTTTAAAGTGCAAAACAAGTGTTTCCTTAAAATATTTCTTTTCTGTCTATGAAGTCTTTCATTAACTTTTTATCCTAAGCTTATCTCCTCTATTTTTGATGAGCTTTATTTCTTTTCTTTGTTCTCTAGGTTCTCTATAAAACATAATGTTGACATAAGTAATGAAACTTAATTTTCAAAAACTAGTTGCAGGAGTCAGTATCGATTCTTTGCTTTTTATACCATGTATTTTTGTTGAGACTCAAAGAATAGTGATCTTCTGTATTTGGTCAGATAGGGAAATGTAGTGGAAACATTTTAATTCCTAAAAGTTTATTTTATAAAACATTACTATTTAATTAATTTTATGTTATTTTGTTCTTTCTGTAGATAAACGTGTGGAAAATTGGCCTCTGATGCAGTCTCCATGGCCTACACTAAGTATAAGTACCCTTTACCTCCTGTTTGTGTGGCTGGGTCCAAAATGGATGAAGGATCGAGAACCTTTTCAGATGCGCTTAGTGCTCATCGTCTATAATTTTGGGATGGTTTTACTTAACCTTTTTATCTTCAGAGAGGTAGGTTTATTAAGATCACTCTATAATAATTCTCCGAGGTTCTTGGAAATTTTAAAAATGAAAATGTATAAACCCATCATTGTAGTATTTTACCCCCAGATAACAGTTCCTCTAAAAGTAAATTTTTGACATTTTTCAGTTTTGGATAACAAAAAATATGAAATATAAAGTATAGGACAGTTGTTTAAAATGTGATTTTGAATCAAACAGACTAGATTTTAAAATAACCCATTTTAGCTGTTCTGGCATTGGAAGTTATTTAACTTTTCTCAGCCTCATTTTACCCATTTTATAAATGGGGAAAATACTCCTTTTTATTATCAGAGTTAAGTGAGATAATTTTTGCGTGGTGTTTGGCACATTTTAAACACTCAGTAAACAGTAGCAATTATTTATTTATAATTCTTATTCAGCAGTTTCATATTTAGTAATTGATCAAAATATGCAGATTAAATACCAATTTCAGTTAAATCTTATTATGTAATGTCATTGTATTGTAAGTTTGAACTAAAATGAGTTAGCTGTCATACAACTGTTGCAACTAATCATTGTGTGCTTTTCTGGCCACCAGCAAATTCTCCATGACATTTTGAAAGGAAATCCTAAAGGCCAGATGGACACAGCCATTTTTGAAGTTGCAAAAATATAAGAAATTTGTTTCCTAAGAGACTTATTAAAATTCTGTATGATCCCAGAGAACTGACTAGTGATGCTAGGAAAATAAACAGCAACCCTTCTTTAAAAAAAAAAAAAAAATCTTCCCTTAATTGGCAACCTAGCCTACAGGATCTCAACTTCATAAAAACTTTAATTTATCTGGACACTTGTACCCAACCTGTTAGGTACAACCACTCTGGATCAAAAATAGAAGCCAGTTAAGGAAGGACAACTCTTAGACTTGAGTCATGGCAGTAACAATTTCTCTTAGTACAGTAGATGGAGTTGATATCTCAGTCCAAAAGTTACATTTGATTTTAAATTTAGATTTAAATTATAGAACAAGTTAACATACAATAACTTTGAGAAATTCCAATGCATTAAATGTTTAATGCATTTGAAATTTTTAAAGAAAATATTGTTTTTAAAATAATTTTGAAGGTTTCATATTATATTTAGTGTTTTTAATTCTGTATCTACTAAAACTTTACTCCAAATATCATTACTTCTTTTTCCAGTTATTCATGGGATCCTATAATGCAGGATATAGCTATATTTGCCAGAGTGTGGATTATTCTAATAATGTTAACGAAGTCAGGGTAAGTACATTAAAAATACTGTTAATCAGTAAAAGTGGTTTAATTTTATAGGTTCTTCTCTGTGAAATACATACTTTAATATAGTAGAAATTGTACTGGGTTGTTTTGAGTCAATAAACCTGGTTTTAAAAAAAAAAATAAGTACATAATTGAAAATTTGTTTTGTACCTCCAGTATGTTCTTTTATTTGGTAATGTGAGAGTGAATGTGTATTAGATTACTATTAATAGAATATAATACTTTAAAAAACAAAGTTCTATGTTTCTTGTAAAGATATTTTAGATTTTTGTTGTTTTTGTCAAGAATAGAAACTCATAAAGTCTAACTCATTTGTTAAGAAAATCTGAGGAAAGTAAATGTTTTACAATCTATATAATATTTAGGAAATTAAGCATAGCACAATTTGTGTAGATATAAATTCAGTTTTTCTTATATTTTCAGAAAAATAAACTACTAGTAATACGTTATCATATTTTATTTTCAAGTTACCTACATTAGTAAAGTTAACATTTAGCTGAAGTGAAAGAAACAACAAATTATCCTATTAAATATTTCCCGAACTCCTCTTGTATACTGTGGTTCCTATTAAAATTACATATAATGTAACATATAACATGTTTTATATAAGTTTTATTTTGTATGTAGTATGTGTAGTAATAGTCTAGTATGTAGTAGCTTGCCTTGAGAAAAACAACTTTCTGGTATGTGAGTTGGACAATATAAATTTCAGTATTCATCAAGACCCAAGACCAAATTTCTTTATGGTACTTACCATTTTGTGTCCATATCTTCATTTCCCTATGAGAAGACTGAAGGACTGATGAAAAATCTCCCCTTTGGTTGTCATGTTGGTTTCATTCATTTGATAAGTATGTATTGAGCATCTACTATGTGCTAATACTGTGAGGGCCTCTGGGGACACTGAATGGAAAGATAGATGCAGTCCCTTCCTCATGGAGCTGTCATTCTAGTGGGGGTGGGGAGCAGACAGTAATCATGTCAGCAAAGGGTTAAGAAGAAAATAGACCCTGTGTGACGTGACTGAGAGAGAATTTTTTGGGGGGGTTGGGGTGCTTTCTTTAGATTTGTTGCTAGGAAATAGGAAAAAATTTTCTTCTGACAACCATGCTACCAGAGAATCTTCTCAGTTGGAAGCTGACGTCTTACTTGCTTTGCAGGAAGGGGAAGGGAGGAGTGTTTGTCTTGCTTTCTTCTGGAAGTACACCGAGAAAAACCCCTAGAATGAGGCAACATATTACTATTTTTAGGATAAAGGTTCAAAAATACCACTCTGGTCATTGTGAACCTATCTTCCTGATGTGTGTAAATTTTCAGGTCTTTAAAAAATGAGCTGTTATGAGAAATGTAGCCTAGGAGGAGAAAGAACCCAAGATCTGCAACAGATTTCATTTGAAATCTTCCTCCCTTTTCTCTAATACTGGATGCAGTAGAGTGAATCCTTTACCCAGAGACTCGTTTTTGTATTCATTGTTATGTAGCTGAGAAGTATCACTCTTCACCTTGGTGTAGCCTATTTAAAGATATCTAATGCATTTTGCAAATGATGAAGAATTATTATTATTATATGTGAATTGTGGCAAATTTAGAAGCCCAGGGAGAAAACTAAGACATTGTCTCTTTCCTTGTAGATTAAGGTTAAGGTGCCAAAATGGTAATAATTACTGTATTTTAAAGTGCTGATATAATAGGGAACATTAACTATAGTGTACTATTTCAAGCCTATTTTCAACCAATTTTTAACATTTTCAACAATAGTATTACTCAAGCAAATTCGATAAATAATTCTCAACCTATAAATACAAGACTTTATTTTTATATGACCTTTCTCTTTCCTCTTTCCCCAAACTTTAAAATTATGTTTTTAAAAAGCAAAAAACGCAAAACAAGCAAAAACCCATGACATCCACCAGATGCAGGTACAAAATGAGGAAGGGATCTTTCAACGCTAAAACAACTAAGCCTGTCTGTGAATGAATCTGTCAAGCCCCTAACACACAAAGGTTTATAAATAGATTTCAGTATGTACGGCCTTATTTGTTATCTGTAATAGAATGTTTATCATAGAAAATACTTGACATAAAAAAATTAAATTTTGGTCACTGTTATATTTGGATTCTTATAAAATATTTTAATACATATATACAGAGGTCACCTCTCACTGGATCCTTAATCTCAGCATGTAATGTAATCTTTCTGCACCATCTGGTGTCTTAATTAGAGCCCAGGAAAAGAAAAGACTTATTGATCTAAGCAGGATTATATTTATGACCTGGGAAATATTTGTGGGGTTTTTTTTGTTCCGGTTTATCATTTTAAACATATTACCACCTAATACAAATTGCTGTAATTGGATATTTACTTTGGTGCACGTGTTAAAGTGAGAGAGAGACAGACACTCTGACAGAGACCAGTTGCTGCTTAAGCTTGCAAGTTTATCTGAGGTGTAATTAGGCTAAGCATGAACAACTGAAATATCTTTATAAAGTAAACATCTTAGTTCCTCTACCAAATTGAAAAGCATGGCAACATGTGTTTACAGCTCTGTATTTAGCTGTTTGACACTATGTGACATTCACCCATGTAACAGACTGAAATTGTGTCTAAATTATAGGCACCATGTAGACATAGCTCTGGATTATTTTCTGTCTTTTCCCCATCAATAGATGCTTAGGTTTTAAACCTACTTAGCCATAAATGATTCCATGCCTTGGACATTTTGTGCAATAAAGATTATTTTGGACTGACTTACAATGAATAGAAACCCATATGAGTGTCATTTTGATGTTTAAAACATGCTTTTCCTTTTTTATAGATAGCTGCTGCTCTGTGGTGGTACTTTGTATCTAAAGGAGTTGAGTATTTGGACACTGTGTTTTTTATCCTGAGGAAGAAAAACAACCAAGTTTCTTTCCTTCATGTATATCATCACTGTACAATGTTTACATTGTGGTGGATTGGAATTAAGTGGGTTGCAGGGGGACAGGGTAAGCATTTTCAGAAATGTATCTGCATGTGTTAAATTACATAAATGTGTTGGGTGAAAGTAATGAAAACCTGGAAATTTGACTTGTTCTGTCATTTAACTTGATTACATGGTTAATCATTTCCATATTCATTTCATTTTTTAAAAATTTGACAAAAGTAAAACTTCAGCTTTGTAACCATGACTACTTTAATACCTAAAGATTTATCTCAGAGATGAGCATAAACCAAGCCTAAATGTAGAAAATAATATTTTTATGGGGAGCAGTTCTAGTGGGGAACAGTTCTCATGCAAAGGATACGATGACACAACCCCTCAATCTGAAGATTCCATCTTCAGTTCAAGCCCAGAGCTCACTCCTGCGCTAATATGGGTTGAGCTTCCCTAATTGAAAACCTGAAAGCTGAAATTCTGCAAAATATGAAACTTTCTGAGCAGTGACATGACACCACAAGTGGAAAACCGCACACCTGACCTCACGTGATGGGTCACAGTCAAAATGCAGGCTCATATCACACAAATTTACTCAGCATCCCCAAAGGAAAAAAGACTCTTCTAGCCCCCTTCAGCTGCAGTATACCTTTTCTGCATACAGCATGATGGTGATGTCAGACAAGTATAGATTGTCCACACGGGTGGCTTGAGATGGTGACGCCTTTGCTTTCTGATGGTTCAGTGTACATAAACTTTTGTTTCGGGAACAAAATTATTTTAAAATCGTATAAAATTACCTTCAGGCTATGTTTAAAAGGTGTGTATGAAACGTAAATGAATTTGGGTGTTAGACTTGAATTCTTTCTGCAAGATGTCTCATTACGTATATGCAAATATTCCAAAATCCGAAAAAAATCCAAAATCTGAAACACTCCTGGTCCCAGAGATTTCAGAGAAGGGGTACTCAATCTGCATAGACCTTAAGTGACCTTGTTGGTTCTTATTCAAAGGAAACATTATATAGCCTTATTAATGTTAAAGAGGATCTGAATTACAGTTTGGCCAAGATCTGTCTCCAGTTTTTTAAGATCCCTATAAATTAAGGATGATTAATATCATTGAGCTAGAAACAGTATTTCTCTGATGAGGATCCAGTGTATAAGTCATGACACTATAGTTCACCTTGCTGCTTTCCATTATCATATTATGGTAATTGGCAACTTAGAAATGCACACTTATAAAAAATATTATTGGGGGCCCAATTTAAAGCAATACAGTTAAGGTCAACCTCTGTAATTTTAAAAGAAAATTAGTAAATCTGAACTGACCTCTTTAATCATTTTATGACAAAATTCATTATTATTACATCTGTACTTTGATTTAATTAATATTCTGAAAGGAAAGCGTGCCATTGATTTAGACTGACTGGAATATCACTGTAGATTTTTATACACTAAATGCATTATTCAATATGTTTAGTGCTAGCATATTTAAAACTATTTAGAAACCTAGGAAATAAGTATTAGTTTGTTGTAAGTATGTAAATTGGCACATCTAAAAGCAATAATGGATCATTTACAAATCTACTGAAATACTTAAATGGATTATAAACTTTTTTCCCCAAGAAAAGTAGAATTGAAAGTAATATAGGCAATAGTTCTATGTTAGAGCCTACTTAAAACTTACTGGAGTACCACTTTGAAAGTCCTTTGCATTTAAACAGCACACATTTTTATTTATATGGTAAAAACTCAAATCTAAACTTTAAAAATACCTGCTTAATCTAAAGGGAAGGCTTTTCATTCGTACCACTTCATATTTTTTATTCCTAGTCTGTACTCAAGATTAAATGTTAGAAAACAATATAGATGCATTTATTTTATATCTCAACGGTTTTATTGACTAATAAAATTTTCTATATGTTGTAATTACCTCTTGTTTTTCTAAAGCATTTTTTGGAGCGCAGATGAATTCCTTTATCCATGTGATTATGTACTCATACTATGGGTTAACTGCATTTGGCCCATGGATTCAAAAGTATCTTTGGTGGAAACGATACCTGACCATGTTGCAGCTGGTAAGTTAAATGCTTCTAGTTTCTTCTGGTAAAAGACTGAAAATGTTTGAATTTTATTAATTGTAAAGTGCTAAGTTGTTTTAGACAATTCTCTATTCCAATATTAACTTTCTCTCTATCATCTAGTTATAGCAGTTGAAGCCACTTAGCTCTAACCTACCAATTCACGGACTATTGATCACACCCACTTGCTTTTATAACATCCTTAAACAACTAGACATACCATTTATCCCTCTAAGGGAAACATGCTTTAAAAGTATTTGTTGAAGGATGATTAAAGGTCTAAACACTACACAAAATACATGGATTTGTATATGACTTGAAAAATGTTTTTTCCCCTGGGATGACTTTTTAACTTAAAATTTTCTTACCTCTCTTCATTCTGTCCTTGCTTAAATTTTCTGTTTTTATTCCATTTTTCAGTCTTTGTTAGCATATCCCATATATTTTGAATATAAAGTTGAAGAGAAGGCATGGAGCCAAGGAAGGGGCTGGGGTAAAGGAAGAGAATAAGGACCAGAGAACTCCTCGTAATTTTCTAAAACCCTGTCCTTAGAGAGCAGAGCCAGGTATTTTCAAATGCTAGGCTTTATACTAGACAATTTTCAATGCATATCCCTAGTAAGACTTCTTGTAGCATCTGGGTACATGTATCAGTGCAACGTTGAGAGCTAGGCACTAGCCTGTAATCAAACTGAAAATCCAAAACCAACCTGGTAGCTGTTCTTCAAGCTTTAGAATGTATTATGATTTGCTTTAATCATAGCGTGTGCATAGTTTTATCAGTTGAATCACATTTGGAAATATTATCCATCTCTGCTTTAAGTTGCCAAACAGCTAGCTAACCAAACAGGAAGCACAACTTTTGGGGAATGCTGGGTGTGAAGGATTCATCTGTAACCAAAATGCTACAGGAAGCTTCCTCCAGTTTTTCTGTAAAAGCTGTTTATACAGTCTTGTATAATTCATTTCTCTCAGTAAGTAGTAAATGGTCTCAAGAAAACGAAGAGGTGTTCCAAGTCACGTGAATTAGTTAGATATATTTTGTCAAAGCCTATACCTGGCTCTCCTTGAGAGATGCTATATTCAGTCACACCCCTGTACACACCCTTTTTTGGTAACGCAGATCCTAAAAACCATTGTGAAACCAAAAGTTCTTAAAATTTGGATATTTGCCATGGAAAATTATAAAAGTTGCTTAATATAGTATAAATTTCTGGCTTATATGGAGTAAATTATTTTAATATTTAAAATAATATCAATTACTTTAACCAATAATTTAACATTTTAAGGATAATGCTATCCTTAAAAGAGAAACCGTAATTGCCCATTCTGAACAGGATGTTGAGTTTGTATTTCTAAGCCATAAGTTCTCACAAGAGTTAGTCATGTAAGTTAATTGTGTAAAAATTAACCCTTGTTAATACCATAGAATTCATAATTCTTATGTCTCAAACCATTCATTCATTGATACATTAGAATTTAAGATTATTTCATTTTAAGCTTTTGGCTTTTCTCTTTTTAAAAACTTAAAGTTGAAAATGATTCTTTTTTTTACTTATTCTCAAATATCTACTAAGTGTTATCAAAATATTAGTTTTTAAAGGATTGTGTTCATTCAAATGCAAATTTACCTGTCTGCTATCTGTAAGAAACAAATAATGAGCCATTTTGATAAGTTTGTTTGTTTATTTATTTATATATATATATTTTTTTGAGACAGAGTCTGGCTATGTTGCCTGGGCTAGAGTGCCGTGGTGTCAGCCTAGCTCATAGCAACCTCAAACTCCTGGGCTCAAGCAATTCTTCTGCCTCAGCCTCCCAAGTATCTGGGACTACAAGGCATGAGCCACCATGCCCGGCTAATTTTTTCCATATATATTTTTAGTTGTCCAGATAATTTCTTTCTATTTTTAGTAGAGACTGGGTCTTGCTCTTGCTCAGGCTGGTCTCTAACTCCTGACCTTGAGCAATCCTCCCACCTTGGCCTCCCAGAGTGCTAAGATTACAGGAATGAGTCACTGCGCCCAGCCTATTTATTTATTTTT
Organism: Indri indri; assembly: GCA_004363605.1. NCBI lineage: Eukaryota > Metazoa > Chordata > Mammalia > Primates > Indriidae > Indri > Indri indri. The sequence continues at coordinate 16,298 of RJWJ010020897.1, read as the reverse complement.
GAGATAGGGTCTCACTTTGCTGCCCCAGCTAGAGTGGAGGGGCATCATCAGCTGGTTGCAGCCTTAAACTCCTGGGCTGAAGCGATCCTCCTGCCTCAGCTTCCTAAGTAGCTGGGACTACAGGCACATGCCACGATGCCCAGCTAATTTTTTTCTATTTTTTATAAAGATGGGGTCTTGCTCTTACTCAGGCTAGTCTTGAACTCCTGACCTCAAGGAATCCTCCCTCCTTGGCCTCCCAAAGTGCTAGGATTATAGACATGAGCCACTGTGCCCAGCCAATAAGTTCATTTTAAAAAGTACATATACCTGCTTACTAACAATTTGGTAGAAAGAAATCAGTCTAAAATGTGAGAGGAAAACAAAATCGAAGAGTCTACAATGCTGTTGCTTTACTCTTCTAGGCTATTGATTCCCTCTCATCAGATAACGTTATTTAGCAAATATTCATTGAGTCTTGATACTGTGCCAAGGAGTCAGGAATCATCAATGAGCAAGACAGAGCCCTGCCTTCTGGAGTTATAGTCTAGTGTAAAGATAGACAATAAAGAAGTCAACAGAGGCCGGGCACAGAGGCTCACGCCTGTAATCCTGGCACTCTGGGAGGCCAAGGCGGGAGGATTGCTTGAGTTTAGGAGTTTGAGACCAGCCCGAGCAAGATCAACACCCTGTTTCTACTAAAACAAATAGAAAAATTATCCAGGCACAGTGGCATGTGCCCTTAGTCCCAGCTACTCGGGAGGCTGAGGCAGAAGGGTCACTTGAGCCCAGGAGTTTGAGATTGCTGGGAACTACGATGACGCCATTGCACTCTACCCAGGACGACAGGGTAAGACTCTGTCTCAAGAAACAAAAACAAACAAAACCCAACCAAACAAAAAGAAGTCAACAAATACAAAAGACTATTTCAAATAGTTATAATTCTTCTCAAAAACAAACATTAACTAAAAACCCTTTAGTTAATGGGATTGAGAGGGTCAGTTGAAGTCATTGGGAAGCCCTTGCTGAGGAGATGGCATTTGAGCTGTGACCTGAGTGAGAAGGAGCCAGCTGTGGGGGCCAGAGTACTATCAAACTTTGAATGATGTATCAAAGTTTGGGCCTATGATAGCTATGTAGAAGATTCTGATGTTGTTAAAAGTTGTTTACTATTCAGATTAAATGTGTCATGTGCTGTTGTTTTTGTTTTTCAGATTCAGTTCCATGTCACCATTGGGCACACAGCACTGTCTCTTTATACTGATTGCCCCTTCCCCAAATGGATGCACTGGGCTCTAATTGCCTATGCAATCAGCTTCATATTTCTCTTTCTTAACTTCTACGTTCGGACATACAAAGAGCCTAAGAAACCAAAAACTGGAAAAACAGCTGTGAATGGTATTTCAGCAAATGGTGTGGACAAATCAGAAAAACAGCTAGTGATAGAAAATGGAAAAAAGCAGAAAAATGGAAAAGCAAAAGGAGAGTAAATTGAACTGGGCATTAACTGTTGTTGACGGTGAGAAAATTCCCATGTCATATAAAATTTCAGGGAAAACAGAAGCAAAGGAAGGCTTGGGGATGGGGAGAAAAGGTAAATGTGCTCTCTGTACTAGTATCCTTTAGACTGAGTAAAGTGTTAAATATAATCCCCAGATGTTTTATTTATGAAGTTTTCATTTTAAACATTTTTTAAATTAGCCTTGATGTTGTTCAGACCAAAGCAATCATTATGTGACTTTGGAGACTTTCCCCCTGTTGACATCCATTTGTCTAAAGGATGAGATTTTTTTATGTATCTTAATATTCACCTATTCTTCAGTCTGAATTTTAGATGATCACAGAAACATAGTCTTTATGAAATTTTTTGATAAATTAATTACTACTGATGGAAATCAGTTACCTTGTATTTTCTTGTTATAACCTGGAAATGTGGATACATTTAAATTTGTGCATTTGAATTCACTTGCTGACCAGAATGGTCAAATCTCTTCACCTCTAGTCAGAATATACCATTTTGGTTCCAATTAAATTTTAAAAATCTGCTGATCTCTGTAGAATCTTAGAGGCTTGATGATGATGGTGTTGGTGAAAATAAGAAAGAATTACAGTAAAATCCTGTCTGCTAACTCAAAGGTCACCATGACTTGAGGCACAAATCACTGTGGGGAAACAATTTTTGTGATAAAAAGGCAGCCTTTGAATACTCCTATTGCTAGCAGAAATTTATTATGAAAATTCAGTTTATTGTCTGCGTAAAACATGAAACAACTCATGTCTTTGTTAGTAACATCATTAGATAGTTATATTTATATGCTGTTAGAGGAGAGTATGTTGATTTTTATCAGGCTTTCCTTGTTTTGATTTGTGGCTGTTACTGATTTTTCATATGTGGAAAAATACCTACCTCTTCTGTTGGAAAGAACATTTAAAATTAAATAAATTTTAATGAAAAAATCAAGGAGTCCTCTAATGTAAATTTTAATATTAACTTTCAAATCCACTAGTATTTTTTTTTTTTTTGCTTTTTTTTAACAAATGGCATACACCAAACATTTCTGTGAAACTGTCCTTCACATCGTTTAATTTTGGAGTGATATTTTCCTTGTGACTAAGTTGCAAGATCTTATTTATTAACTATATAGAAAGTGTAAACCCATTTTGGTGCAATATTATTGACTCCTTGGTGCTAAAGATTGTTAAATTCAGTGCTTGACATTACAAGGTGTTAATTGTTAAAATGAGTAAAAGGGAGAGTCGTCAGAACTATAAAATTAAATTTCCTATTTACAAATGAAGTATTTCATGTAATATAAATGAACAACTGGAAATAAAGTAGGAAAGAGAACTTGTACCATGTTTTATCACATAGGTTAATGAGTTAGGGGATGTTGCACAGGGATTGATATAAAGAAAGAGAAAATGTGACGAAAAAAGCATGAATATTACTAAGTATCTCACCAACATGTCAAAACTGCATGTGTAGGATGTATGCTGTTTGTACAGGAAAACTATTTCAGAACATTTTGTAAACTATAAAATATTTATTGTGCATTAAAATTATATGCTTTTCTCCCAAAGGCATGCAGTCATGAGAATTACAGAAAATTTGCCACACACCACACACAGTAGTTTAGTCTAAGAGGATTCAACACCTTCGTTTTTGCTGCTCAGTGTGTAATGACTAGAGATTTGTAAATCTTTGTGAACAATCTGTACTGGTTCCCAAGAGCTATTCATTCCCTGATACCTGATTTCAGCACAATAAATATACTACTGCTGTGGGAAAAATGATTTTTTTTGTTAATCAGTTTATTATAATGTAAATTGTCTGCTATTAATAGATTTAGTTAATACTCTAAATTCTTTTCTGCTGCCAATATCTTATGTAGAAAAGAAATCAAATTAGAATTTGGGTGTATGTAATTTTTCTGATAAAAAGCTTTTTTTACATAAGTAGCGTATTTTTACTTTAAAAATTAGTTGCCTTTAGAATAGCTTTTACATGCAGACATAAAATATACCATTTTCTTCTAAATTATTCTTACATAAATGTGGAAACTCCTGTATTCTTATATTTAAATCATTCAGTCCTTACTGTAAGTTTATCAAAGATGATTTTAAGATGTGATAAATAGAGCTTTTTCTAGTAGCTTTCATAATTTCTTTATCATCACAGATAAGTTGTATACCTTGTATCTAAAAATTGGTAAATAAGGATTGTGTCTCCTTTTTGGTAAAACTTTGTTACTAAATAAAGTAACATCTTACATAGAAAACAGGGAATTTATTAAATATTTGTAATAACTAGAAATACCTGAGACGAGATTTCCAATATAATCAATGACTATAGCCCTTCTTTCTCTTCTCTGTTACTCTTGACTCTGTTTTGCTGACACTGACCAATGACTAGTTTCAGTTTTAACATTATTCATTCATTCTTTTCTCTTTCTTTCATTCCACACACTCTGTAGACATTTGAAAATGTTTTAATAGAGATTATTATGTTCATATCTTAAAACATGGAATCTAGCAGTGTTTTTAGCTTGATAGGAATATTTTATTTCACAAGTTTGTTTCATACATGCAGCTCAGTTATCCTGTAAGTGAGAAAGAGAACTTGGAGGTAGAAGTGATTTTTGCTGTGTTATCTATTTGATAATAAAACAATCCAGGCACTATATATTGTCTATTGGGGCAGAACTTTTGAATCTCACCTTCATTAGAATACACCACCACACTGAACTGTTCACACTCTCAACACTTTCCTTGTTATATCCTTAATCTCATCCAGCTGTATTCATAACACTGCCCTTACTGAGAAGAAGACAACTACAGTTATTCAGAATGTAAGCTGGCGTGCTCAGCGCAGACGTGGATGGCTTAGATTTAGGTGTCCTGGGTGGTAAATAGGGCAGCAGAGTTGAGAGGCACTGTGACGCTGAGCTATACACACAGGAACACAGCATCTGAGTAGCAGCCATCATACCTGCGGCAGGAAATCGGTCACCTGCTACTCAGCATGCAAGTGATTTTGGCAGGTGACCTTGGAAAGCAAGTCCTTGATAGAGGTGCATTTTAGGATCCATGCTTAGTCTTTGGTATTCTAGGAAGATACCATATCTGAATGACAAGAATAGTTGTGAAAAGGAAGAGAAGTAACAAGAAACAAATTCCTTGTTTCAAAACACTACAAATCATGTAAGTGTTAGAAGTTGGTTTTCCTAATAATAAACTATAGAGGGAAGGCACAGCTATGAATTGAAAGGCACAGCTTTTTAAAAAAAAAAAATTGTTTTTAATAGGAGACAGTGAATCCTGAAGGAGATTCAAAGACTAAATTTAAAATAATCGATATATAGAACCATTACCACATGAGGATGTGAGATTTTAGAATGTATCACTGAACGAGCCTTGTGACTTATGAAGAAGGTGGTCCATAGGTGTCTTTATATGATTGAGTGACAGGACTTTTAGGTAGGTGAGGGATGATCTGAGTCACCCCTTGGCATTCTTTTAGATTTATGTATCTTGATTTTGCTATCTCCTTTGAGAAGTTAAACTTTTTTCTACCTAAAAATATAATTTAGGGTTTTTTTTTTTGTCTTTTTCATTTTACCACGTAAAGTTGTGTTCACACAGCCACACCTGAGCAATTTCTCTTCATACTATGTTCCTTGGAGACCCATCTGGTCTTAAATAGAAACTCAGCTTGGATGTATTGATTTTTTTTTCCATGCTTACACATGGGATTTTCCCAGAGAATATGTGTGCTCTTCAAGTATTATCTCCGTAAAATAAGTGCATGCTGAAACACATCACTTGATGTCTCTCTAAGTATAATAATATAAAGCAGCCAGCAGAAGGTCACATTTATTTGAACATCTACACAGAGAATATGTCCAAATTAAAAACCATCCTAAATAAAAAATCTTGAAAGGTTTAAATAATTCAGCCATTTCTAAAAACATAGGGTCTTGAAATTTTTTGTGTATTTCCCAATTTAAATACAAGAATGTGAATTTTAAAGAATAAGTATTTCATCAATCCGTATACAAAGTCCATGTACTCTGTCAGTCTGTAGGTTCTCTGATTCCCTTTTCTGCAATTTTAGAGAAGCCAGTTCAATTGCTTCTTTTCTCAGTTAAAATTTTTTTTCTTTGAAGTTGCCATGGGGAAAAAGAAAAACATCCAGTGGTAATCTCTTCTTCGTCATCCATGATGCATTACATTTAAACCAAGTTTCTCCTCCCTGTGAGGAAGCTATCTTAAGAACCAGTCTTTCAAGAATAATGATTACCTAGCTATTTGGTAATGAGAGGGTGGGTAGATTATGAATCTTGCATGATAGGTAGCATATTATGTTAGCAACAGTCTCACCTCACCTTTGAGTGTGGCTTGTGTTCTCATTAATAAATCTGGGGATCAATTACATTTACATTTTTATAAGCATGTTAAGGTTTGTCAGCTGTGTTTAATACAGTTGGATTTCAAATACATTCTGATTTCAGATCTCAGTGAAAATTTAATAAAGATGTTATATGATCACAAAAGAAAAATAACTGCTCTTCAAAGCTATATTTATTCAATCATATTTAAGTGTTTTCATTATGCTTGAATTATTATTGTCAGCCCTTGCGAAAGTGGTATCTAATCTTCCCTTCAGAAATAAAAGCATGGAAGAACTTGTGAGGCAAAAGAGCAGCCAGATGAATTTATTGAACAAATTTCTGATTTATTATTATTAATATTATTTATTATTGAGATGCAGAATTTATATCCTAGAGTCTACCCTAAATATTAACTACTTAAGAAATCCAGCACCATCTTAAGGTTAGTGTGCTAGATGTTTATTGGCACTATGAATCTCTTCCCGTCCCTTTGAAATGTTCTCTCTTTTCCCTCTTTCAGGATTACAGAGTCTGGAGAACTAAAAATTGCATTTCTCAGATTCTCATGTGGTCTTGTGATTCCTTCGCAAATTTAGGTTGTGTTGATGTGCGGGCACTCAATATGTGAAATTTGGGGAAGGTAGAGGAGGTGGATGCCACCTTTCTGTAGTAGGGCGATCATATAAATGGGCTCCTACAGACAAAAATATTGGCAACAGCTGGACTACATGTTCCACTATCTTGGCACCAATTTTGTGGGTGCAGACTGGCAATGGTGAGAGCAGTTATGCCAGGTGTGGTTGTATGAATTTGAAGTCAAAGACTAAGGGTAGGCTCCTGACTTTCATTCCTCTAAATCACCAGTAGTTTTAGGAGTATCTAATCCTTTGAATTAAAGATTTTACTGCTTGAAATAATTTGAGTAGTATCTATTTCACACAGTGAACCTTACCTTTCTCAGCATTCGGCACCAAAATCTGATCAAGAAATCAGCTTTTACAAATAATATGGGAGTGGTTATCTGACTTAGTTGAGTTTATAGGCATCGATAACTTCATGACCAATGAGAAATGGGATACTGCTTTCCATGTAGCAAACAGCTGAATTACCACCTATGACCACCTAGAATGGAATGGCTATTGAAGACAAGCCTTTCACAGACCAAGTGGCTGCTGCATTGCACTATTGTGATGCAAATCAGGAATATAAAAACATGAGTGCCAAGGCTGCTTCTGATTGCACTGCAGAGCTTGTGGAAAGAATATTAGCTCATGTTTTAAATTCTTGGCTCAGGATAAGGATAAAGTTACAGAGAGCTTCCGTGACTACCCTAAGACCCTTTTATATATGATAGCTGCAGACAAGAAACATCTTAATACAAGATCCAAAGCTTGATCCTGTGGGGTGCAGAATTACAACCTAAGTTCACAGCCTCAATAGTTTCCTATGTGAAAGTTGTGGTGGTGATTGTGGAAGGATGGGACCTAAAAAACTGGAATGGGGATATTTGGGTAGTTTTGGATAAATCTGAACCTCAATCTCAAATACTTTGATTATTCCTATTCATAAAAGCAGTCCCTCCTCCCTTGTCAGATGATATTAGTCTTTTGTTGCTTGAGATCCTATAATGGCCTCAACCAAGGTAGTTACATTGCAGGGGGATGCTGATCCTCCTCCTGTCTGCCTTCAGTGCCATCAGATCTGCACAAAGAATTAGATCACAGTATGCCATAGGGGGACAAGTACAAAATCTATTTAGAATGATGGGATTTGGCTAATTTTCATCTGCAGCAATGTGTAGGAGTAGATTCTCAGGGTGCTAAATGAAGCAGGAAGAAACATATCTTTAGAATGGATTGGAATTATTAATACAGGTATACTTACCAAAACTTCTTATTTTGGGCCATAGCTCAACAGTGAGGAATAGCTTTCATGGTTTGTAAGTTGTTTATTGAAATAGGGACCCAGTTGTGGCCTACATTAAAATGAGACTTATGTTAGAAATTCAGTGGAAAAATGTGGAGGAAGGAATCCAAAGGCTTACGGGGTTAGGAATGTCAGAGAAGATCGATTATATGTGACCCACTTCACTACCCACTCACTATGTTTGAGAAATACATTGATAACGACCAGCAACAGCCTTGAAAAATTCTGTGGTGGCTACATTCTATAGGCTGGGGATGATGAGAGAGGGAGGACTCTGTCTCCAAAATGAGTTCCCTAACATCAGTGGGGATGACAGTTTCACAGATTGGCAGAGGTTAAATGGCAGTACTTAAATGCCAGGAACAAAGTGGATATGATTACAGTCATGAACAACAGAGCCAGAGTTGTTACTAGAATTACTTGGCCTGTGGGTATTTTGAACTCATCCATCTCACAGTGGCCCAGTGGGTCCTCAAACACAGCCTTCCCAGTTCCTGCATGTATAGTTGGGATTAGACATACTCAACCTCTAACTGAATCCCACATTGGCTCCCTGTCTCAGGGAATGAAGGCCATTATGCTATGAAGGACCAAGTCGAAGCTCCTAAAATGTCTCCTCCCTATTGAAACAGTAGGACAAAAGTAGTGCCCTATTCTAGATGAATGTCAGAGTTTCATGCCACCATCCAAGACCTGAAAGATTCAGGGGTGATGATTTTTTTGTCATAACCCCATTGAATTCTCCTATTTGACCTGAGCAGAAATTGGAGAGTGTTGGAGAATGAAGTGTACTATAATTAACTTAATCATCTAACTCAAAATTCAATGGCTATTCCAGATATAGTCAATTAACTGAAGCAAATCCACAAAATTTTGGCACTTGATACTCAGCTGTCAATCCATTAAATGTTTTCTTTTTCTTCTTTCCAATAGAGAGATTACAAACAGAAGTCATTGATTTCACCTTGTAGGGTGAGCTGTATGTCTTTGCTGTCTTACCTCAGGACAATGTCAACTATCCAGTTTTCTGTAATAGTCTAGTTCATGGAAGTCATGCCATAGGGTATCACTCTAGTGATAGCGTTGTGCTGATTGGCTGTGGAGAGGAGGAGGTAGTAGGTATCATAGATTCTTTGGTAAGGAAGATGAGTGCCAGAGGTTGGGAGGACAAAATCAAACAGTGTAAATTCAAAGGCCATGGCATCAGTAAAGTTTATGGCAGTCCAGCAGTCTATAGCAGACTGAGGTATTTCCTCCGCAGTGAAAGAATATTGCTACATCTTGTCCCCCACTGTTATAGAGACTCAATGACTGTTACCATCTTCCTGGACTTTTTTGTCTTTTGTTTTCTTGCCAGAGATCCCTGATGATCGCTGGACTTTTGAAACAACATATACACATTTGAGGGTGCTGCTTTGACCCATTTATCAAGTAAGCCATAGGACTTTCAGTTTCGAATGGGGTCCAGAGTAAGAGAAGGATTTGTAACTATGAGCAGCGGTGCAAGCTACTCTGCTATTTGAAACTTAAAATCCAACAGACGAAATGGTGCTTGGAGTGTTTGGCAGGAAGCAATCCTGTAGGGGGCCTCTGGCAAGCCTTGATTAGTTAGAATTATAGTGCGATCCTTTCAAGTTTTAGAGTGAAGCCATGACCTAGTTTCCAAATAACTATTAACAGACAGATCCTAGATTGCTTCCTGGGCCATGGAACAGATTTGTATATGTGACCACAGAATATAAACAGCTGCCCATCATGGACTGGGTGTTACGTCATAAACTTAGGATGTGCCTGGCAGCACTCATCAAATGGAAAGTCATGTGGAAAGTCATGAAGGCACAGGTGAGTGGCACAAACAGCACCTCAGGTGGTCATTGTACCTGCTCTGGCTGCACCGATGCTTCTCCCTCCACCCACGTTTGACCTCATGAAAGTGCCTATGCAATGTGACCCCGTTAGGTGGATACTTAGGATCTCCGGCTCTTCTCAGGACAAAGGTTCCCTGCTTTGGTGCTGTTTCGAGCAATTGCTCCACCTGAGAAGAAGGGTAAGAGCGGGCACTCAATTTTGGTGTTGCTCCATCCTTAATCCTATCCCAAGAAACTGCTACACCTGGGGAAGGAGGGAATGCTTTATCAATCTGGGAACTCCCCAGCCCAGGCATAACAGAATTTAGATAGTGACCTAGAGTAAGCTAAGGGTAATTATTGTGCATTAGCTTGCATCTGCGTTGTGGTTCATCCCCCTCCCCCAGGTGGGCTTTGGGAGAGGGAGCTCCTATAGGCAGATGGAATTTCGAGGACACCTGTTGATCATTTGATAACATCCCACACCTCCCAAGAGCCCTCCCCTAAACTGGGTTAATCAAAGGAAACAATCTGAGAAGTCAGTGAGAGTGGGTCAGTCAGACGGCGAGTCAGTCAGTGAGTGAATTGGTCTGTCTCTCTCCACTCTCGCAGACCCATTTTGTTTTATAATAAAGAGCTGCCTGTGTGAAACGTGCTTCCTGCCTGAGGTTATCCCATCACATTGGCCCTGCTGGTGATTTTTCCAAGCAGAAGCCAGAGGACCAGGATAATAGTCTGGACTTGACACTTTGGTGGCTGGTTATTCTTCAGCCAAGAGCACACCGAGAACCGAGGGAAGATTGCCACTCTGACATTTTTGGTGCCATGACTTGTATTTCCCTGAGAAGCTATGTTTACACACCTCTGATCCCTTCTGCTCTGTTTTGTGCCCTGAAATACTGAAGCATATGGACAACATCATCTTGCCTCCCTTGCCAGCTGGCTTCCAGTTGGATCAATCAATAGGAGGTACTGCTGGGAAATCACATGGTTCCAGAGAGGGTAAGACATTTCCCTGCCCCCGCCTTACTTTGGTGTTGCATCTCAGACCCTAGCTACCTTCCTCCACAAGCACAGGCCCTGCTGGGAAGCCCCTTCTCCATAGCTCTAATTCTCACTGAGGTCAAGAAACACTTTTCTTTCCTTGTTCCTTTATTTCTATGGATAATAACACCATCACACTCTTGCTAGTTTCCTGGCATCTCACTATCCCTCCCTTGTTTTTTCCTTTATCCCTGCCTACATCTCTACATGCGCTCTCTTTATTAAAGGCTCTTCAGTCAAACCATCTGAGACAAAATCTAATTCATGACGAGACCCTTATTGAAAAACTGAAAAAGAAAATAATTGAGCCTGGTGGCCAGATTATCCCACATCATATGAAACCACCAGCTGGAGATGGACTCTGGCAGCATTACAGCTTCACTCAGCAGTGGCCCTGAAAGGTGTGTGGAAGGAAAACCCTCCCCACGAGAGGACTTTGGGCAGCACATCTAATTGCTCAATTTTTCTAGAAGGAAAAATGACCAGAGTTGTGAATTTACATTGGTTTTTGGGTCATTGATAATGGTTTGGCCAGACGTTCAAGGATTTGGAGGGAATAAAATGGAGGATCGGTGACAAGGAGTTCTGAGTGTGACAGTTTTTGTGTTCTGTGGAAATGCCCACAAAGGGCACCCACTGAAGAAGAGGCTCTTAAACAGAGGGACAGGATGATCTGTTCTACGGATATTAGCCTCTTTTCCTAGCCACCCCATGTTTGCTCAGTAGGCTTATAAACAAAACAGGTAGGCACAGCATAGTGGGCTGAATGGTGGCCCCAAAGATATCAGGGCCTAATCCCCGGAACCTGCAAATACCCTATTTGAAAAGGGGGATCTTTGTAGATGTGATGAAGTTAAGGATCTTGAGATGAGGAGATAAATTTGGGTTATCTGGGTGGACGCTAAATGCCATTATAAGAGTTTTTATAAGAGGGAGATGCTACACCTGCAGAGAGGAGAGGGTGATGTGAAGACAGAGGCAGAGATTGGAGTGATGCTGCTCAGGAATGCTAGCGGCCACCACGAGCTGGAAGAGGCAAGGAATGGCTCCTCCCCTAGAACCTCCAGAGGGAGGACAGCCCTGCCAACACCTTCATTTTGGACTCCTGGCCTCCAGAACTGTTAGAGAATAAATTTCTGTTGTTTTAACTTTGTGGTAATTTGTTACAGAAGCCACAGGAAAATAATACATAAATGGAGAGAGGTTGTCCATGGGCTCAACCAGTATGGACTTCTCAGCAAGGCCGATGTGGCCAGCACCGCTGCTGAGCACACAACCCGCCCACAGCAGAGCCCAGCGCGACCTTGTGATATGGAACTGTACTTGGAATAGCCGGCCACTGGGTGGCTCCCATTATGGAGAGGACATCAATTTGTTCTTACTTGAATAACACTTATTCTGCGATGGATTCGCCAGCAATGTGATCCATTTGTAAACTTATCGAATGTGTTATTCGACACCATAGTATGCCACAGAACATTGCTTTATATCCAAAGACTCATTTTACAACAAAAAAATAAGGCAATGGTCTCATACCCAGGAGATTTAGTTATCTTACCATGTATTGGTCAAGATAGAATAACTACTGTTTCAAACAAGCCCAAATGAAAGGTCTTAATATAATAAATATGATATAATAAATAGATATTAATAATTTTAAAAATTCTATTTCCATTTCCACAGTGCAGTAGAAGTCAGTAGGGCAGGGTGGAAGGCTCTGTTCCATGCGGTCATTCAGAGATCCCAGGGCTCCTTTCCTCAATTGGTCTTCTGCATTTAGCTGCAAAGACAGGGTTACAGAAAAATTTCTTAAAGGATTTCACAGAGGGAGTGGGCTGTTAATGACCCAAGTTTGGAGAGAATGGTCATCAAATTTAGCCCACACTCTACTGACAGGAAGTCATTCAAATTATTCCACTTAAGAGCAAGGGATGCTGAAAAATGTAATCTAAGGTTGTTTTCAGGAAGATAGGAAATGTGTCTGTGAGCTTCTAACTATTATCTGCAACATACCATACAGTCTGTCTCCCTGAAACATGTGGCCTTTACAACAGTGAAATGTCCTATTGAAGACTGTTGTGACCCCAACTTGGAGACAACAGTTTGAAAGGCTGTGATGCTTTCCTACAAGATACAGTGCATGCTCTGAAACCAGTTACAAATATATAGTGCTATTTCTCCCCAGGCCAGAATATTTGGATCTGGGAACCAACGGATAGATTTGAAAGTGGATTCTTATGCTATTATGCATACATACAACATATTTTTGCTTTTATCTTTGCAACTTTGTGCTTTGCTGACTTAGAGATCTTAGTACCCAAAGAAGGAAAGCTTCCACTGGGGGATACAATAATGGTTTCAGTACTCTTGAAGTAAAAATGGCCATCTAGAATTTAGGGATTCTTTTGCCATTGAGCAAATAGACAAAGAAGGGAATAATTGTACGAACTGGGGTGATATCTAGGGTAAGGAAGAGAGGTCTATGTCTAGAATTCAGATCCTCTTTGGTGCCTCCAAGTATTTACATAGCCAGTGACAAAATTGCATGGATGACTTTAGTAGTCCCAAAGAGACAAGGCTAACAAGGGTTCAAATCTTTCAGGACTGAAGGTTTGGGTCTCTCTACCATGTGATGAATCCTCTCCAATTTAAGTAACAACTGAGGCAAAATGCAATTAGAGTGAGCAGTGGAGAAATTAAGTTAACCATACTATTTATGGCTTTGTGATCAGTTGCAGGAACAAGATCTAAGATGGTTTTGCATATTTTTCCCTACTTTACTTTTATATTTGTACATATTAACCAAAAAATTTCCCCTCTCTTTACCTTCCTATTAATATTTGATATAAAGTATATTAATGGTGGCAACATTTATAATTTGGTCTTTAATTTAAAAGATATAAAGGTGGGATTATAACTACAATAGAAGAGAAATGAACAATATCACCATATGGATACAGTGAACAGACTTTGGAGAGGGTGAGCATGTTTTTGTCTCTGTGAGGGTCAGTTGTATTATGCAAGGTTGGAGTGTGTTGGTTTTACTCTGGTTTTTGTTTTGGGAATTAGACATGCAGATTCTGGATGCCAGGTAGCTACATAGCAGATTGCACGTGATACTGTTTATTGCACGTTGCAGGCATTCTCACCCCTTTCTCATACCCACTCCCATATCACCTATTGCAAGGGCTACTGCTAAAAACCACATTTTCAAACTTCCTTGAGGCTAGACGCCTGGATCTGGTTTATAGTCTACCAATGAAATGCAATTGAGTGAGTGAATTTTTTGGAAGGAGATTAGTCAAAACAGCTGAGACAAACTTAACACTGATAGTGGCTGGATCTCATATTCCACCACTTATCACCAACTTCATTAGTGTGGGGAAACTATGATGTCATTGGTGGTGGTAGCAATGGCAGAGGTAGTTTCCTGACCTCTGGATTCAGCCAAAATAGCGGTACTATAGATTACAAAATACAGTGGTGGTCCCTTAACTTCTGTTTCCCCAGCATAACACTGTTATATTAGCATATAATTGCCTCTGTTAAGACGTTTTCTGCTTGAAAACACTAGTTTCTGTTTTCTTCACTGAACACTGAATATGACAGATCAAAATCAAGGAATTTCACAGGCACCTAAATTAAGTACAATATAATATAAAATAAACTGTTCTAAGAATGCAACATCAACAAGATTTTATACGGCTCCAGTATTGTAAAAATGGTCATTCTTTTATCTTTGTCACACTTTTTCCCCTTGCTGTGCCTGGGACTCTTTAAAAATATTGAAGAAATGTTTCTCAGTATTTGAAGGGATGCCAAATCATTGATCTAATTTGGGCATCCACATGTCTTAGTATAACCCTGATTCCTAGACCTCTCGTGTCTTATTTTGCATTTTTCTTCAGAGCTGAAGACAAGGTCTTGGATGCAGATAGCTTGAGAGTTGATTCTAGAATTCGGAGTGAGAGTGTGAAGAGAGTAAAAAGAGAAAGATGGGAAGAAAATAAAGGGTCTATTTTAGGCTAGGTACCACTGCAAGCCACTGAAATATAATGCAATTCTGCTGGGAACCCTCTGAGGAACCATAAAGAAATCCCCTTAGAATCTTGTAGGAATATCTGGGGCACAAGACAGACTGGCATCTATCTACAGTTTTCTGCCTCCCATTGGTTACCTGGGGAGTATTATCTGCACCCTCCCCCTGACTCCAGGATATTTTCAGGCTGAGAAGCTCTGAGGCAGAAAACAAAGAGAACCACCAAAAATGAGCTTGAGCCAGGACGCTGCCAGTGGTCACAGAACTGAATAGCACAGCACTGAAATGAGACGTAGGCTGAGGGAATGTGGTTCTGGGCACGAAACACTTCCTCTATATCTGATGTGACTCTTAAGATGCTTTTTTTTGTTTGTTTTAAGATGACTCTTATTCTCTGGTTTCTAGTATAACCACTGGTTTGTGTAGTTGTTTACAATGTTCTCTGGGCACAAAATTCATCGTGTCGTCCAAAGTGTTTTTTAAGAGTCATCCAGGTGGTGTTATTATTAGCTGATTACTTAGAGAATTTTTATAGACTCTACTTTATCATGAGTAATTACAAAATACAGTGGTGACAGGATTTAATACTTAAAAATTGCCAAGATGTAAATGTACACATAAAAAATAAAGAATATACAGAAATCTTCTAACAGTCCCTTGCTCTATTCCTCTCTACCTTTTGTTTCTCAGAAGCAATCATTTTTTAATGTTTCCAGGTGACTTGTTTGGGTGGTCTTTTATTCATATTTCTAAAGGATAAATATATGTTTCCTGCTATTCCTACATTTACCAATGTGAGACATTATACTGTATAATGTTCCTACTGTCATAGATGGACATTCAGCTCAGTTACATCACGCCTACCTTTCTTAAATCTAAATTATATACCTGTACCTCTACTTCTTTTTCCATGAGCTATAAGAAGTGTCTTGTGATCTCACACTTTGCAAGATGTGAATATAAATGTCCCAATTTTCTTTCTTTTCATGCCCTCGTCCAATTTCTATTCTGTTTTATATTTTTAATTTTACACTGTCAATAGTAATATTTACATTCTATTCTGTTATTATAATTATCTTTCATGTTTTGTTTTCAACTTCATTCTAAAAGTTGAAAACTCAAAAAAAGTGATTTATATCTTAAGACTGTGAATTCTATGGTCTTCAGAGCCAAATACTTGTTTCATGATCACATTTCCTTTCTTGTTTAGCTTTTGTTTTTCATACAGTTTGGGGTTGCCTTTTGTTTTCTTGAATTTTCTCTCATATTTTCTGATGTCTCAAGTATACTATAAAATCTATGAAATCTCATTTTGTCCCCATCTTAAGGTATGCAGATTGTGTTGCTTCCTAGGTCTTTTTGTACAGCTGTCATTCTAACAATTCCCTTCATTGTTCATGGGGTTGAAACTTCTGCTTCTTGGATCAATCAATATCTCCTTCTTCCTTGCTTTATTCTTTCATTTTTCTAGATTATATCCTTTTATAAGACAAGTTACATAGGTGGCATATTTTATGAGTACTTTACATCACTCAAATTGTCTTTATTCTGCCTTCACATGTGCTTAATAAT
>RJWJ010020896.1:0-28518 GCA_004363605.1 Indri indri | reverse complement strand
AGCTAAAAATATATATAGAAAAAATTAGCCGGGCATGGTGGCGCATGCCTGTAGTCCCAGCTACTCGGGAGGCTGAGACAGTAGGATTGCTCGAGCCCAGGAGTTTGAGGTTGCTGTGAGCTAGGCTGACGCCACGGCACTCGCCCCAGGCAAGAGAGTGAGACTCTGTCTCAAAAAAAAAAAAAAAAAAAAAAAAAGTAGTGAAATATTATAATGAAAAGGAATTTCAAGTTTACATTACTCTTGGTTTCCCTCCTTACCACCATTTTCCAAACAAGGAGACTAAAGCTAGCTTTGCAAGAATAGAAGGCGTGGATTTATTTACTTACTAGACTTTATGCCGGTGATTGATTTATTGCGTCTCAGCTCTAAATCCACCCTATTTGATTGCTTTGCAAAAATCAATCTGAAAATTTTCAATAACGTGCCCGCTGGCACTGAAGCTTCGTCAGTAGAGGGCGCTGGAGAGAAGCTACGGGAGAAAAGGTTCCGATTCCACAGCCGGGCCTGACAAGGGGCGTGGCTTCCCCAGCACGCGGCTCCCCGGGGCCCGGGCCCGCCTGCTGCTACGCACAGCAGCCAGCAGCACTCAGTTGCCGGTAGCCTCCCCCTGCAACCTCCTGTGGTGGTTTGAAGCAGAGTTCCCATAGTGAGACATCGTGCTGTAAACAGTTTTCCCCAGCACCCTACACAAGGTTGATTTCCAGCAAGTTCCACCAGTGTGGCACCACAGCAACTTGTCTGCCATTCAGTAGCCATGGCCGAGCCTTCTCAAACAAAGTCAGCACAGGGGGTGTGGAATGGCTAATAGACACAGTATTATATAATATTATTATATCTGCTATCATATATATGTATAAATCTTCTATGTCTGCTATCATATATGTATATAAATCTTCTATTCTTACGTTCTGTAGAGTTCTCTTTACTTTTTAGTAACCAATGTCTAGTCCTTCCAATCTCTTGCTATAGATAATCACTCTTTATATTAAGTTTTTCCTGTTCATATGACTGTATCATTTCTGTCTCCTGATTGGTCCTAGACTGATACAGACTTTTAAACAAAGCTGGCTCCTACTGTAGCTGTACCAGATTTGTGGGGGTAGGTGCAGTGGGGAGAGAGCCTGTTTTCTGAAGATAAACATTTTGTATTATACACAGGAGTAATCTATTGTATTTATTATTAAATACAAATTACTGAAACTGCAAAAACTAATGAAAACCAAAGACAATGCTCCATTGGTCTCTCTGCATGTTTTTGTTTTGTTTTGTTTTGTTTTTGCAGTGGTGTAACACATTTTAATTCAAAATAGACACTCTGAAAACAATAGATTAAAAAAATAATAAAGTTCAACAAGTTCTCTTTTTGAATTTACAAGAGTACACCAACAATCACAGACCAGTTTTACAATTGCCTCAAAAATGCACATTATAGCAATTACATGAACTATTGTATCTTTAAAAATTCATATAGTAACATTATTTTATGTCTCTCTCATTATTATAATATCCTCCAAATATTTCTACCTAGATAGATCTTAGATTGGTTCCTCTGCTGTGTATCACCAACAATGTGACTTATGGTTGAAACTGCTCTCCCTTACCAGCTCTGGTGCTTTAGGTTATTTTATATTGTCTTTGCATATTTTGTGAGTGAAACAAACTGCCCTTGTTCTGGACTATGTTTTCAAGGATGTTTGGATGGCAAACAACCTTGGAAGATAGTGATAGCGTATCCCCACAGACATATAGTGTGGAATAATAGACACTGGAGACTCAGAGGGTGGAAGAGCGGGAGGGGGTGAGGGATGAGAAATTATTAGTGGGTACAATGTATACATACTGTTGGGTGATGGCTACGCTAAAAGCCCAGACTTCACCACTATGCAATATATCCAAGTAACAAAATTGCACTTGTACCCCCTAAATCTATACACACACACACACACACACACACACACACACACGAGATAGTGTCTCCCTTCAGAAGCAGGGGCAAATTTGCTTACTGTCTTTGAAGACAGAGCAAAGCGCAGGCATACTCACTGCCCACTGTAAATCATAAAAGGTTCCAGTTCCCTACTCTCCTGTAATACAGTCCTCCGTGTGCACTGGAGTCATCTGACCCTCTTTGCATTGCTGTGTGGAATTGAGACTTGAAGAACCGCTACCAAATGCTGGTACTCTAGTTGTTGCTGTTGCTGTAATAAACTGCCCGGCGGCTCTGACCCAGCATTCTGGTGTCTTCAACCAGCAACTCTGAAATGGTGGCAGGCTGCCTTCGTAACTTGCAAGTATGGAAATCTCAGACTTTTCACAGTTCTTGACAATAGGTTTCTTGTAGACAACCTATAGTTGGATTTTGTTGTATTGTTGTCTTCATTTTTTGTTTGTTTTTATCCAATCTGATAAACTGCTTCTTATTGGAGTCTTTAGACTATGTGCATCTAATGTAATTATCAACATGCCTGGATTTAAATCTACCATCATTTTCCTTCTACTTCAAGAGCTTCCTTTAACATTTCCTGGGGCGCAGGTCTGTTGGTTAGAAGTTTTCTCTGCTTTTTTTGGTCTGAAAAAGTATTTATTTCACCTTCATTTTTAAAGGATTTTGGGGGCAGGGCATAGAATTCAGGTTGGCAGTTATTTCTTTCAGTAAAGAAGTCCCTACGTTGTTTTTCTAATTTGCACGGATTCTGATGCAAAGTCTGCTGTCATTCTTTGTTTGGTCCTTAAGTAATATTTTTTTTTTTTTCTGGTTGGCTTTAAATATTTATCTCTACTTTTGAGCAATTTAATTGTGATGTCCTTGGGTGGGGCTGAGACTCCCATTACACATATATTAGACCACTTCATATTGTCCCAGAGCTCACTGATAGCCTCGTCAATTTTTTTCAGTCTCTTTCTTTCCTTTGCTTCATTTTGGAATGTTTTGTTGCATTACACTGCAGTACCTAATTGACTAATAATACCACCCAGAGTATTTTTTATTTCAGAGAGTGCATTGGTCATTTCCAAAATTTTTCTTTGCGTCTTTTGTATATCTTCTATTTCTCCTCCCATAATTTTCATGTTTTTCTCTACCTTCTTTATCACACCAAGCATATCTATAACATTGTAACATGTGTATCTGTTAATTCCATTGTTGCTGTCATTTCTGGGTCTGTTTCTATGGATTGATTTTTATTTTGGTTATGGGTCATATTTCTTGCTTTTCTGCATGCCTTTTTTTTTTTTTTACTGGATGCCAAACATTGTGAATTTTATGCTCTTGAGTGCTGGATTTTGTTGTAGTCCACTAACAATTATTGACCTTTGTCCTGCTATGCAATTACTTAGGATAATCTGACACCTGCTTTTGAGGCTTGCTTTTAAGCTTTGTTAGGGCAGGTCCAGAGTGACCTTTAAATTAGAGCATGACTCAGGCTGACAAGTTTAAGGTCTTGTCATGCCAGTGTCCCTCAGTAGATGAAGTTTGCCTTGGGTAACCATCTGAAAACCTTACAAAGTCTATTATTCTACTGACATATCCCTAAGAATTGATTTGGAAGAAAAAAAATCTCCAAAAACTTTGTTCACTGGGGGCTGTGGTTATTAGGGCTGTGGTCAGAAACAGCCAGCCTCTGGCCAGAGGCTGAGGTCAGAAGTGCACAAGCAGCACTGTCTGGCTGGTCCTTATCAATTCTTGTGGGGTCCTCTCAGTCTGAGCCCACACCTCCAGCAAGCTGCATACCTGTTTCTTAAACATATTCTTGTTATAATCCAAAGTCTTGTGCATATCTTACAAAATGACACAATTTGCCAAGTAAGCACTTAGAGAAACTTTCAATATGACCCAAATTGTCCATCTTAGGAGCAACTCAAAACAAAAGAGCAAAGAAAAAAGGGGAGAAGCAAATATTTAATATTCAATGATGAGCCACTATGACCCATATGAAGAACCTTAGAATTTAGGATACGGCCAAGGAGCTGTGATTCCAACCTCCCTACACAGCTAGTACATATATTACTGAGTCCTTTAGATGTAAACTCAGCCTTAAAGAGTCCACTAAGGCTGGATGCGGTGGCTCACAGCTGTAATCCCAGCACATTGGGAGGCAGAGTTGGGGAGGATAACTTGAGCTCAGGAGTTTGAAACTACCCTGAGCAACATAGCGAGACCCCATCTCTACAAAAAATTTGTAAAAATTAGCCAGGGATAGTGGCAAGCACATGTAGTCCCAGCTACTCACGAGGCTGAAGCAGTACGATTCCTTGAGCCCAGGAGTTTGAGGTTGCAGTGAGCTATGATGACACCACTGCACTCTAGCCCCAGCAAAAGAGAGAGGCCCTGTCTCAAAATAAATAAATAAATAAATACATAGAAAGAAGGAAAGAAAGAAATAGCTTCCCAACAGCCTTATAGCATTTGTCCGAACATTCTGAGAAAGTCTCAGAACAAAAACAGAGTAAGATCCTAAACAAGCGAATGTTTTTCAAATCAAACAACTGGATGGCCCCACATACTCCACTTGCCTCCCAACAAAATGCTCATTGATAAGGATACTTGCTGCTACTATGAACAGAAGGGATGCTGGAAAACCAACTGTCTCATTCTTGGCAAGGAACAATCTGATGGATAACAAGAAGGCTCCAAGGGAGAAGTTTTAGCACCCAACTTGCAATTCATCCCTTACAACTTGATCATTAACTATTCCGTGTGACACTCAGAGTTATGCATGTTACACTTTCAACAATAACCCTGCCACTAAGTTCATCCCTTGTCCTTGGAGTCAGAAAGAACCCAAAGATGAATATCTCCAACTTCTTCAATACTCTCTATAACACAGGCACGGTTGTCACAAAATGAAACAGGTGTCAAAAAAAAAAAAAAAAGAAAGAAAGAAAACTGCAATTTTTTTCAGCAAAAAGCTCATTTTCTAGGGCATGATCTGTCTCAGGGAAGTGTCTTCCCTCTGACTGACTGACTATAGGCCACCCAGACCCTCCCTAGCCTCACCACTGAAAATCAATTGCTGTTTCTCGTGAGAGATTGTGAACATAGCTCCTCACTTCACCAAAATTACTTCTTCTTTAGGACCTGACTAAATCCTTGGTGACAGACCCCCTCTTTCCTGGGAGCACAAGCAAGAACAGGCATTTTATACACTAGAGCTAGCTCTTCAACAATCCCTGTCCTGGCTTGGTCTAACTTACCATTAACTCTTCTCCACATTTGTTCATAAATGATCTGCTCGGGTCCTTGGTGTTTTAACTCAGCTACATGAAAACCACCCATCACTCCCTGTAATGTCCCCCCTCCCTACTCCAGTGGCAAAGACCTATCCACATTGCTATAGCAGTCACTGTCAACTGGTGGAGGCTTCTGCTCACATAGTTTTGGGATCTTCCTTAAACCTAATCATCTCCCAAGCTGTACAATCTTCATTACTTAATGAAATGCACATTTCTAGCCGAGCCATCTTACATCCTACGAAATATTTCACACTCTACTTACCTGCCAAGAGAGATACCATGATCACAAAGGTGGTTTCCCAAGGGTGAGGCACATTTGTGGATGTGTTGACCCTTGGGATTTCCACAAATGAGGGAATCCTGACTGCGTTAAAAAAAGAAAGAAAAATAGCAGGGTGCGGTGGCTCACGCCTGTAATCCCAGCACTCTGGGAGGCCGAGGTGGGCAGATCATTTGAGCTCAGGAGTTTGAGACCAGCCTGAGCAAGAGCAAGACCCCATCTCTACTAAAAATAGAAAGAAATTAGCTGGACAACTAAAAATATATATAGAAAAAATTAGCCGAGCATGGTGGCTCATGCCTGTAGTCCCAGCTACTCGGGAGGCTGAGGCAGGAGGATCGCTTGAGCCCAGGAGTTTGAGGTTGCTGTGAGCTAGGCTGACGCCAGGACACTCTAGCCCAGGCAACAGAGTGAGACTCTGTCTCAAAAAATAAATAAATAAATAAAAAGAAAGAAAAGAAAAGAAAAAAGAAATATTGTTCCTTTCTCCTATACATACCTTTATCCATTGCTGTAGTTCTTTGAATTCTGTTGTGCTCCTTCCATCCCAAAAGAAGGCAAAATGCCAAACTGGCATTTTCCAAGAATCATCCATGCCCCATGCAGACCTACTAGAAATACCTTTGGACAGTTTACACTTGACCTTGATGTTGATGGGTCAGATCTGCAGACAAACAGGAAATGATTAGGCTGACTTTGCCATAACAGATCTCAAATAACCCTCAGAATATGATTCATTATGGTTCAGATGGCAGAATCGATTGTTCTCACTGAAGCAGCCAACCAGCTGCAGAGAAAGGAGTTAATATGCACACATAGTAGATACATCTTGGGGTCAAGGATAAAGTCTGGGTGCTCTGGAAACAGTGAGGCTGTCTAACCTCCGTGAGGATTCCTACCATGGTCAAGGAACTTCAAAATACCCTAAAGCTACCAAAGAAATAGGTAGCCTCTAGGGTGATCAGGATGCTAAGAGAAATGCCCTGTCCAATCATTTACCCTAAGCAGGGGGCCCTTAGAAAAGTACTGGTCCACCAAGATAACCAAAGAAATCACCACCATGGAGGGGTTAAAACGGCCAGTATAGAATGCTAAAATTGGGCCCCAATATCAGAGAAAAAGTACAGAGACAGACCTGGAGGTGAATTATTAATGCCTGAAGATACTCTCTGGCATTCCCAGGACGGCTTCTTGGACGCACCAGAGTCTCTCCGGTGGAGGGGGCCTTGCTGACATCCCAGGTAGGCCAACTCACCATTGCAAGGACACCCTGGCTGCCATTCTAACCCACACTGATGCTGTCACCAAGATGTCTTGCCTGCCATCAATATACTCCCGGCAAAAGAAAAACCATTAAGGGCAGGCGGGGACAGGAACCAAAACCTCCAGGCTCAGTTGAACTCTTCCAAGTGGGCTTCAGAGAATTACCAGCTGCAATGGGGTATGAACGTGCTCTGCTTGCTGCTTGCCTTCTTCAGGGTGCACCAAGACATTCCCCTATCGCAGAGCTGAGCCTCTGACAGGACACTAAAGAGTACATGCCCTGGGATTCCATTTATATGAAGTTAGAGAACAGGCAAAGCCCCACCTGTTGGGGAAGAAAAAACAGAACAGTTGCTGGGGGACGGATTGGGGTCAGGGATTACCCAGGAAGGGGTTTGAAGGACTTTCTGGGGTGCTATATTCTATATTTTGATAGGGATTGAGGCTACACTGGTTTATGTAACTGTCAAAATTTAGGTACAGCTGTGTGCATTTCATATTATGTCAATTTTACCTTTAAAACAAAAGAACCATAAATGCTGACAGTTTGTTAATGATGTGCATGCTAAAGTTCTTGAGGGATAAATATACTTGTGTCTGCAGTGGCTTCCTACTACTCCTTTCATGAAAACTTGCAAGGAAAGATATAAGGATACTTCATCTTAACAAGTGTCCCCTGCAAGATCTGGTAACTGTTGACTCTCCAACCTCCAACAAGCCTTTCCTCCACTGCAGTTCTGTGAATCAGCCAAGCTCCTCCCAGGCTCAGTGTCCTGTGGCTTGGAATACTACTTGCTGTCATTCCCTTCGTAGAGTTAATTTCCACAGATCTTTCCAATTTTATAGGTCAGGAGAACGCTCCTGTCCTCCTAGGCTAAATTGGGGCGTACACCTCTCTCTTCCACTGCAACTTTATCCTGTACTTTCTTCCTCCCACCAGAGATCGTAGGGACGCATTCATCAAGTATTTACACATGTGCAGATCTCCCTTGTTAGACAGCCAGGGGCACCAAGGCGGCTTCACTCACAATTGTATTTCCGGTACCTGGCTTGGTGCCTGGCCCATCAATAGGTGGGCAGTTAAAATTTTTTGTTATGTAAATGACTAAAAGGCAAGTTAGAACAAGATACCACTTTTCACTTTTCATTTGAAAGATGGGCAGCTTTAAAAACAGCCGGCATTATCCAGTATTAGGTGAGGGCATGGAGAAACAGACTTGCACGCATTGCTGGAAGGCGTATAAATTGGTATGGTTGAAGTACCTGTGAAAACGTTCAGTGTTTGTATCTGTTACCCAGCAGTTTCACACCCAGGTATTTTTTCTACAAGGCACAGTAGCACAAATATGTTTCTGTGTAACAGTGTTCCCAGAAGTTGTTCAATGTTGAAAAACTGGCAATAATTTAAATATCTTTTGAGGGGAGGCTGACAAACTAAAGGCACATTCATAAAGTGAAATTCTGTATCATACAGCCATTATAAGGAATAAAATTAATCCTAATATACTGATAGGGAACTGCTGACTAGTAGGTATTAAGTGAGAAAGTTGCAGACAAATATTAAGTATAATTCCATTTTGTTTTTAAAAAATCCTACGTAATCTTATACAATTTAAAAGTACAGTATTTTTCAAAAAGGAATGGTAGTAGAGAGTGAACCAAACTGTTAATTAGGACTACTTCCCTAGAGTGCGGATGGGTCGGAGCAGGGTCTTCCACTTTTATTTCATCTAGTTCTTGAAGCTATTTAAACAAATAAGTCTTATAATTTTTAAAAATATTTTAAAATATATTTTGTTCTGCAAGAAACGAAACTTGCAGAACAAATCTCTAAGATGAGGTTCATGTTGCTTCTGCTAAAATAAAGCTACAACCTTTGAGTACACTAAAAACTGGCCTCGTGCAGACCTAACACCCACGGACCACCATGTGCGTGCTCACCCTTTTTAAAGTCCTATCGGTGAGGTCCGGGAGGAAGGAAGAAAATGGAAGTGGTTCGTGGGAGTCCTGGGGTGAGCATGACTCCGGAAGAAAGTCGACAGCATAATTTACTCTGCCTTTCCAGGTAAATGATTCTTCCCCCAGAGGTGCCTGGCGCTCGGGACTGGGTTCGACGGGTACTGCTCCCTTCTTCAACCTGTTGGCCAAGACCTTATCATCTCAAGGCAAAGAGAAGAGGAAACCCTGGGCTCCTTAGCTCATTTCGGTTGAGAGAATAACGTGCCACCTCTCATCTCGGATCCCCCTTGCGACTGCGAGACGGGGCTGGACCCAGACAGCTCCGGCCTACCCGATGGAGCCCGGTGCCGGAGGGCGAGGTGACCACGCGCCACCCGGGGAGGCAAGTGGGCGCGGGGAGCGGCGGCGGAGTGCGCACCGCCCGCGCCCTCCAAAGCCTCAGAGTCCAGCTCCTTCCTCCCTCCTCCGGCCCCGCCGCAGCGGGCTAAGGCTGCAGGGTCGGGTCCCCGGGACCGAGAAGGGGGCGCCCCCCGGCCACCACCGCTCTGGAAGGTCGGGGAGGTGTCAGAGGTGGCCACGCTCGGCCGCCAGCCTCCCTCCCCCTCCAGCTTTAGGAACTTAGGCGGGGTCTCTTAGCCGGCGGATGTCTCCTCCCGCCCTCTCTCCGCCAAGCCCGGGCCAGGCCGGGTGTGCGGCTCTGCGCCTCTTCCTTTAACCCCGCGGCCGCGCCCGGAGGCAAGTCGCTCGCCCCATTCAGCTAAGGTGCGAGGAACTCGGCCGAGCTCACCCCGCAGAACTATGGTTTCCCCCACCCTCGGCGCTTCATCTGTGAATGTGAATGGAACTAAGCGCTCCTTCCTCTCCCTAAATGGCCCACTCAAGAGAATAAAAACGCGGTCTTTGAGCTCTCGGTGAGGGTCTGGACCTTGGTTTTCAGAGGCCCGCGCGTCCAAGGTCTCCAGCCTTCCCCAGGGAAGTGGCAGCTGTGGCGGCGCAGGAGGCCCGTCCTCGGAGGTTGAAATCCATTTAAGGAGTAAAAGCCCCTGAGAGGGCAGAACTACCACCCGAAACCTCGGAGGCGTCGGGGGCGCCGGGCCTACAGCGCCCAGATGCACCCACCCGGGATCCGCGAGGCGCCGCCCGGCTCCTCACCAGGCGTCCTAGGGCGGACTGACGCCGCCTTCGGACAAGCTCGGCTCTTGGAAACTGGAAGCCGAGAGGCAGGAAGGAGCTCGACCTCTGGACGCGGGTCCCGGCCTTGCGGGCCCCTGTTCAGGGTGGGTGCGCGCGCGGAGGCGCTTGTCTGGGGACCCTAGGTAGCACGTGTGCCCAGCTTTTTGTTCCCCGACTCGACAAGCGTGGAGCGGCAACAGTGCCCGCCCTAGCAAGCCGGCAGCGAGCGCTCTCCACTGAGGTCCCGAGGAGGGTCTGGAGAACTGGTGAGTTAAGTGCGCGACCCCAGGGGACTGGGGGCGAGTCGAACGTCGGCCAATGGCTGCGGTGGGCGGGGAGAAGACGGACGAGGGGACCTCTGTGGGACTGGTCCCTTCCCCACCCTCGCTCTCCGGGTGCCCTGCGGCCCCGCCCGCCCTCTTAAATCCGGCTCAGCCCTCGGGGCCCAACCGAAGCCTACCGGTCCCGAGTCCGCGTGGTCCTGGAGGCGCCCGTTCGGCTGCAGCGCTCTCGGAAGTGGGTGCCTGGAGGTAGGTGCCGGGCAGGGAGCGCACCCAGGCCCTGGGCCCGTCGTCTTCCAGGGCGTCTGGGAAGTGCGGCCAGCACGCGCTGGCGCAGTTCGTTTTGGGTGGTTATTTTGCCCTCTTGGGGCTTTTACTCCTTAAGTGGCTTTCGAACCCAAGTTGCAGATTCTTGGGGTCGGAGGAGGCCAGGAGCAGGGCGCCTTTGGAGGCTCGAGAGGAGACTGGCAGATGCCCACGTCGTGGCTGACCTCTTCTCCTGACCCCGTGTTCTTTAATTTCTGAGTCACGACCCTGCTTGGTTTCCTTATTGGGCTCATTGATCTCGTCCTCGAGACCCGAGGGCCCTAAAGGGGCTCCATTCCTCAGCCTGGGCGAACTTGCTGCGCATCCGTTAAAACGCCACCTTTTCTGGGCAACGACTGCGACGCGGGGGCGGGAGGGCCACAGGTCTCCAAGGCTTTTCTCTCCCACCTGGCCTGGGGCTCGTCCTCGCTGGCTTGCATGAGGCGACCCCAAGCCCCTAATCCCTCTGGTGAGATGACTGGTGCTTCGAGGGACTTGGGGGATGTGGCAGGACTCGGTCCGCGTGGGAAGCGGGACTGGCGGCGGGTCCCGGGGGAGCAGAAGGTGGCGCGCCCCTCCGCTCCCGGCAGCCCGGACCACCAAGGCCCGCGGAGTCTGACCCAGGCTCGGAGCGGGGCGCGGGCTCCCGGGACCCACGCGGGGGCTCAGGGAGCGCGTCTCCACCTGCGCGGTCCGACCTCGTGCCCTTGGCGCTTCCCTCCTTGCTGGGGGCCCTGCTTGGTAGCCTTGCGACCGCCTGGCCCTCGGCTGCTGGCCCCGGCCCAGGGGTCGAGAGGGCCCGGCGGCTCCGACAGACCCGGTGGAAGAGTTTTGTCGGACCAAGAAGGAGGGAGAGGGAGCTTGAACCGGGTTTTGCAGGAACCGGGTTGGGGGCCGAATGTAGAGTTCGGGTGTTGGAAACCAGCAGCGCTTGGTCAAGGTGTGCTCCGAGAGGGAAGGCGAAGGCGACACTAACTAGGAACTTGCAGTCGGGCGGGATCCGGGCAGATTTTCGTTTGGGGCTTTTTCTGTTTGTTTTTTATTTCTTTTTTTGTTTGTTTTGTTTTTATTGTGGGATCGAATTGGGAAGTTTATCCAGTTCCCTTCTACCTGGGGCTGGCTGGGGAGGAGGAGGCCAGCGTGACCCCATACGGTCACTGCTTTTCCGCAGAGCGGCGGAGCGCTGTGGCCGGGGATGGCTCTACAGCCGCCAGGCGAGGCCGGGCCTCAGGACAAGGTGTGCTACCTGCCCGAGAGCAGCTCCCAGATGCTGGCTGCTTACTACACGCATTTCGCGACCTATGGCCACTACGGAAGCACCGTAACAACCACCAAGGAAGAGGATTTCCAACCCTACCGCCAACTGGACGGCGCGGTGTCAGCTGCCCCTGCCATGCCCCCCTTCGCCTTCCGGATGGCACCTCCCGTGCTGAACCCCGGCCTGGCTCTGCAGAGGGAGCCGCTCTACGATCTGCCCTGGTACGGCAAGCCACCACCATATTACCCGTTTCCCCACCTCCCCACGGAGTTTCCACACTTTCCGAACAGCAGCCGCGAGTACGTGGGTGCCAGCAGAGAAGATTTGGGTCCCGTTGGTGGCCGCAGCGACAGTGGCCAGTGGTGCGGACCTGAAACTTTAATTTCACCGGCTCCTGCGGATGCTTCCGGGTTACCTGAGAGGCCGAAGACTTCCCAGTTATTATCTTGCTCACCCAGCAAGCGGTCTGAGGATGATCCCAAATCCTCCAACCAAGAGGCAAAGTCGCCTGGTCGTTTTCACTTCACCGAGCAGGACCTGCACTTGGTTCTGTATGGGGTCACGCCCAGCCTGGATCACCCAGCCAAACTGCACTATGCGATTTCCGGCCTCCTGGTCCCCAGGGACAGCTCTGGTAAAGGGAGTCCACACCATCTGGGAGTTGGCTTGGGTGGCAGTAGAGGGGGGAGCAGGAGTGGGGATGAGGCACTTCCAGGTGGGTCTAAGTCAGGGAAGGAGGGTGGTGTGCCTCCATCAGAGCCTGGGGAGTCTAAGCTCAGTTCTGAGGCCCTGCTTGCTTAACTGCATGACTCCTAAGGTTGGTTTTAGTGAGAGCTGAGGACCAGAGAGAAATGGTTCATGTCACCTGAGATCAGATTCTACTGGATGTGCAAGGTATCTCAATGACATTCTCATGCAGTTCACACTCAGAGTCCCAGTACAGCCATCTGCCTTGACCTTAGTCAAGAATTAGCTCTGATTAAGTTTCTTAAATTTTCCAAATGGGGTTAATTACACATTCTTGCAAAGGGTTGTTCTGAGTCACAAATGAGACTAGTTCTAGATGAAATTGTATATGAAAAGCTCATGTAAAAGAAGCAGGAAAAATAATAAAGAACGGATAAATATCAAACTCAGGATGATGGTTACCTTTAGGGAGTTGAGGAGAAAAATGCCTTACAAAAACATTTCATGATACATTTTTAATGAAAAAAAATTTAACTCTGCCTTTTCCTAGGGTCTGATTCTCTTCCTCACAATCTGGATAAAGCCTCCCTTCAACTTCCAGAAGGTAGGCAGGACTCCTTGCTTGATCTCTCTCTGAACTAATGCAAAGTCACTTTCCTCATTCTCTTTTCCTGCCCTGGGTTTCCCATAGGTCTCTGCCTCATGAAGACGATGTTTGGTGAAGTGCCACACTTTGGTGTGTTCTGCAGTAGTTTTATTGCCAAAGGAATGAGGTTTGGGCCCTTTCAGGGTAAAGTAGTCAACGCCAGTGAAGTCAAGACCTGTGGAGACAATTCTCTGATGTGGGAAGTAAGTATGTTTTGGTGGATCTGCTGAAAGTGGGAAGGGAGATTGGCTGGGGAAATCTTGGCTTTTGCTGCTCTGCGAGAGTCCTGGTCAGGGAGAGGGGACATGGAGGGCAGATGTCTGCTGTTTGTGTTGCCTGTAAAGGGAAGGAACGGTAGGTGTTCACTCCGTGAGCATAGCATGAATTCTATATGTGGTGCCTTAGGTCATTTTAGTCTGGAGATTAGCCATGGAATATACATTTAAAGAACGAATACACTGTGTTACACTTACAGATAAAACCAAATGCTTTAAATGCTATAGGATCTGAAAGTATGCTAAAGGGAATAAAAAAACCCAAATTTTAAAATTCAATATTATTCACCTGTAAAACTATTCAAGGATGTTTAAAAACTGGTACTCAAGTTCTAGTGATAGTGTACAGGGACATGCTGGGGACTGCAGTTTATTACAAGCAGGAGAAAACTATTTGTCAGAATGCATCAGATACCTTAAAATGTCCAAAATCCCTTGACCCTGAATTTCTACTTCTAGGAATATAGTTTAGGAAAAGAATCTGAAATCCAGGCTATGTGAAAGATGCTAATCACGAGGTTGTTTATAATAACAAAACACTGGAGACGGTGGAATTACCAGCAGCATGAAAAGAAATAAATTATGGCTCTATCGATATGCTTGCAAACTTAGTGAGGATAAAATATAAAACTAATCGGTTGTCTTTAAATTGTGGAATTAAATATGACCTCTTTATTTTTCTAAACCTCTGCTTATGAAATTAACATATGTTCACTGGAGAAATTTGTGAATCAAGAAAATGATAAAAGTAAGAATCTTTAAAAATATTAATATGTCACATCATCTACAGTGATGTCCTTAAGCTAGTAAATCTACATAAGCTGAAGTAGATTTATATGCTACTTGTAATGGTGTGGAAATCTATTTGGTGGACTCAAGTGTGAGATTTGGGTTATAAGTTGTTAATAAATTTATAGGTTAGGCAAAAGAAAAGTACAGTGCAAACTTCATGTCTTATTTCATTTAGATCTTTGCAGATGGTCATTTGAGCCACTTTATAGATGGAAAAGGAAGTATGGGGAATTGGATGTCCTATGTCAACTGTGCCCGCTTCCCCAAGGAGCAGAACCTAGTTGCTGTGCAGTGTCAAGGGCATATATTTTATGAGAGCTGCAAAGAGATCCACCAGAACCAAGAGCTCCTTGTGTGGTATGGAGACTGCTATGAGAAATTTCTGGATATTCCCGTGAGCCTTCAAGTCACAGAGCCCAGGAAGCAGCCATTTGGGTCCTCTGAAGGTGAGTGTACACCTGTGCCTCGCCCAGCGAGGGCATCCTCTTCTAGATGGACTGGGCTCTTTTCCACAAACCCTCCTTATGGCGCTCCTCCCTCCCAAATGCTAATGCAGGAGACGAAGCAGAATGTGTCTCTAACCAGGGGGGCATTGCCCAGATGAAGGAAAGTGTCCTCATCTTTCCGAAGCTGCTGAAGCTGCCTCTATTCACAAAAACACCTTTTCTTCTTCCCCTTCACCCCTCCCCAAGAATATAAGAAAAGTGAAATAAATGGATGTAACTTCTGCTGTAGTTGAACCAGTTCCTGATTCATCTCTGCCCAGGCTAACATAGCTGATGAAGCCAGAGTGCTATAGCAGTGTTTTTCAAATGGTGGGTTGCAGGGTTGCAATATGTTAATGGGGTGGGAAATCAATTTAGTGGTCGAGACCAGCATTAAGGAAAAAAGAAAGAGAGTTAGAATAAAGTCGAATGGAAAATATTGATGGGAATCACTGACGTAAGAGTAAGCATTGTTTTGTGAAGTTGTTATCAAATAAGTACATGTGTGTATGCTGGGTGTCAAGCATAAAATGTATTTCTTACTGTGGGTCTCGGGCAAGTTTGAGAAATGTTGAGCTAGACTCTCATTCTCAGCTTTAAGGTGGGTATGCATCCCTTGGGATCTTGTGAACAATCTTCCTACTCCCTGGACAGGTGGATGGTGTAGGAGTCAGGGGATGTAGGCAAAGGTGGGAGTGGGGTGAGATGGTGGGATTCTCTGTGGTCTGGAGCTTGGAGTGATCTCATACTCAGCACCAAACCAAGTGTAAGTCTTTTTTGGTCACTTCCCAAAATGTACCAACTGCTTTTGAAATAAAAGTGAAAAATGTATTTGCGAAAAATACGTGCTTTAAAACTCACAAAATGTAATCATTATCCTTTTGAGAAATTATTTAACATTACGTATCAGACTCTTAAAATATTTATAACCTTCGATGTCTCAGTAATACTCTTCTGGAAATCTATCACTAAGAAATAGTCCAAAAGGAAAAAGCTTTGTCCACAAGGATTTTTACTATAGCACCACTCATATTAGTGAAAAATCACAAACAACCTAAATGCTCAGTAGTAGGATAATTGTTAAGAAAATGACTCTACGGGTTGAGCATCCCTAATCCAAAGGCTCTAAAATGGGAAACTGAGCACCAACGTGACACCACAAGTGGAAAATACTTAAGTACTTAACACAAACTTTGTTTCCTGTGAAAAATTATTTAAAATATTGAATAAAATTACCTTCAGGCCATGTGTATAAGGTATATATGAAACATAAATGAATTTTGTGTTTAGACTTGGATCCCACCCCCAAGATATCTCACTATGATTATAAAATATCCCAAAATTGGGAAAAAATCTGAAACACTTTTGGTCCCAAGACTTTTGGATAAGGGACAGTCAACCTGTATATTATTTGTGTGGAATAATATGCAGCTAGCAGAGATTACAATCATAACAAGTGACAAGGAAAACCCCAGTATGCAGTTAGCTGTGCTCCAATTCTGAACCAAATAATATCTGATGCTTACAGCATTGTTAAGATGACATGAATTTTGGACAACATGTAGACAGGAACTTATAAACAACTTATTTTGTTGGGAAGAATTATGGATGAATTCATTTGTTTTTTGTTAGTATGAATGGTTTGGATATGATAAAAAAGAAAGAATCAAAAATTTCTCTTCTCTCCTCTCAAAAGAAATGTTTTTTTTGTCTCAAAAACTTTAAGGTCTTAATTGAAGAGGGAAGGGTCTGATGTGAGTGGGTTATTTGACTATGCTAGCATGCCGTGTGTGTGTGTGTGTGTGTGTGTGTGTGCGCGCGCGCGCGCACGTTGGGGTGTGGAGGTATGAAGAGATGGGGGAGAAGGTAGGATAGGGAACAAGATAAGATTAGGTTAAGATAAATTTCCAAAGACCTGAGCAGAAAATGTAGACAACTGAACCCTGTTAGTAATGTCACTTTCATTTCTGTCTAAGCGGTTGTTCTTATGCAAACTCACTATTGAGCCCTTATTCTGAATTTTGGAGTGCTTTAGTGCTTTGATTTGTAAAATCTCTGATCTTCTCTTCCCACCTCAGGAAGCAGGAAGGCCAGGTATTTCTGACCAATGAAAATTCTAGCTCTGTGCAAAAACTGTCCCAGCAAGGGGATTCTGAGAGTATTAGCACCTCAATGAAAGTGATAGACATAGCTGGGCCTGGGGTAGGCTGGGGTTGGCAGTTGCCTTCCTGGTTATTTACTTAATGAATGGTTTATTTCCTTAGCCACCTGTTAAACGTGCCTGGGATGTAGTTGTCAACTAACAAAGCCCCTGATGGACAGCTTCCCTGCTGTCCCAGTGCTGAAAAGATTTCTATCTACAGAGTCTTGCATAGACTCACTCCTGGCTCTTCTCCCTCCCTGGGGGCAAACAATGAGATCTCAGTGGTGCATTCATAGTCAAAGCTACTTTATCTCCTGGAATCCTGAGTGTCCTCAGCAGGGATGCTTTTGTAGGTGGCCTCTCTTATCCCTCCTTCCCCAACACATAGACACCCCTGGACCTGGGACCTCCTTTGCTAGAGTCTAGCTGTACCCTCTCTAACCTCTCTCTTCCTCCCTCCTCCATTGATCACAACAGATTTACCTCTCTCAGTCTCGCCTGTCACTCGGTGATGGTGTCACTCACATTGGTAAGACTCAATAAGTGTTAGAATTCAATTAGTCATCACAGTGACCCTGTGTATTAGGGAAGTCAACATGTTTTCACTCTACTCGTGAAGATTCTAGCTCTGGAATCTTTCTCAAAAGTTTAGAGCAGTAAACTATACACTAAGAGGGTGCCTGGAGCTTTGTAAATGGGGTCAGATGGAACAGCACTGGAAAGCCTAGAAAGGTAGCTGGGGGAGGGGCGGTCCCGGTGACTGCTTTGGACTTGTAGCTCAGGCTAATTTTAAAGGCATAAAGGAAAGTTAGGTGTGCCTCCGTGTATTAACATCATGCCTCAGTGTATTAACCTCGTAACAGTGCCAGGCAGGAATGTGGTCAAGAACTGTAGGGTTGGCCGGGCATGGTGGCTCACACCTGTAATCCTAGCACTCTGGGAGGCCGAGGCGGGAGGATCGCTCAAGGTCAGGAGTTCAAGACCAGCCTGAGCAAGAGCGGGACCCTGTCTCTACTAAAAATAGAAAGAAAGTAGCTGGACAACTAAAAATGTATAGAAAAAAAAAAAAATTAGCCGGGCGTGGTGGTGCATGCCTGTAGTCCCAGCTACTTGGTAGGCTGAGGCAGAAGGATCGCTTGAGCCCTGGAGTTTGAGGTTGCTGTGAGCTAGGCTGACGCCATGGCACTCTAGCCCGGGCAACAGAGCAAGACTCTGTCTCAAAAAAAAAAAGAACTATAGGGTCGAGCTGCTCTTAAATTGGGCTGGTAGAAGGGTTTCTTCAACAAATACATTTCAGGAAACAAGGGAAAGAGAGCCTATGGGTTAAGATATTTAAGAGATATAACAACAATGTACAATATGCAGACTTGAACCATAATTTGAACTAACTGACCATAAAGTAATTAAATATATATGTATGTATATAAGTATTAAGTGTTTCTATTAAGGAATAAGATTGATTGTTTAGATATGACAATGGCATTACGCTTATGCTTTTTAGAAAGATACTATCTTCTAAAGATTACAGTTTGAGATATTTATGAATCAAATGATGAATTAGTGTTAATAATTCATTATGGAGAGAGAGGATATAAATGAAAACAAAATTGGCTGCGTTGGTCACTGTCAAAGCTTAGTGTTGGGCACATGAGGATTTATTACACACTATTATTTTCACTTTGGTATATGTTTAAAATTTTCTGTAGTAAAAGGTTTTTTAAAAATCCTCTTGGAGGAAGTAAAAAGGACAGAAATAACTGAAAAGGCCACTGTGTTTGCTGTGTTCCACAGAGTCTGCAAAAGGCTTTTGGTGCGAAAGATGTGGGAAAGTGTTCACCTACGAATACTACAGAGACAAGCACCTCAAGTACACCCCCTGTGTGGACAAGGGTGATAGGAAATTTCCCTGTTCTCTCTGCACACGATCCTTTGAGAAGCGGGACCGGCTCCGCATCCACATCCTTCACGTCCACGAGAAGCACAGGCCTCACAAGGTAAGCAAGAGGAGGGCCAGGGACGCCATCGTGCTCCCGTCCCAAACCCCTGAACGCACGGTGAGAGACCTAGGTGCTAGTTGCGTGGAAATGATGCTAGACAGGACGACCTCCATGAAGGAGGTGACAGTGTTACGGGAGAGGCAGACGTGAATAGCTGCGGTGACACATGTGTTGGGATGGATGTACCAGGCAGAGGAGGAACATGAAGGAAGGAGTGTCCCCTGCTATCCGGATGCTGGGTTATGAAGGTGCACAGAGGAGGTGGTCTCCAGCCGACTCTAGAAGCACAAATGTGGCATCTGGTTCGTACTGGAGGCAAAGTTGGATGCCTGGGGAAAGGGTTGAACCGTTCCAGGCAGGAAAGAGCCTGCATGTGGCCTTAGGTAAGTGCACCTTATTCAGGCATGGTCCAAAGAATGGAAGGCCTCCAGGGCAGGCCAGGAATTTTGTAAGGAAGAAAGGCAATGATGACATCAGGGAGCCATTTTCTGCCATTTCAGACACCCGGCCGCTCTGCCAGGCTTGGTGCAAAAAAGGACAAAATACCCTTGGGTTTAATTAGAAAGAGGGGTTTAGCTCAGTGGTTCCTTCGACAGTATTCTAGCCAACCTCTCTGCCGAGGCAGAGCAGTTCGAGACCCTCAGGCACTCTCCAGCCATTTAAAAAAAAAGAGAGAGAGAGAGGAGGAGACTTGGGCATAGAGGGATTCTTGCTGGACTCCGGCCCTGTGGAGACTACCTGCGGAAGCTACAACCTTGGGCTCCAGTTTTCCTCGTTTGAAAACAGAGATAATTGTCATGGACTTGTCTTTATCTCACCCTTCCCAAGCTTTTAGAAAAATCACATTCAATCACTGTATTATATACTCCTGTAAAGTTTGAGTGCTTTTATAATTGTAATGTGTTATTTGTGTAATTCTCAAAGAATTTGAAAATAGTAAGACAGTAAAATTATTTCTTGCCTATTAGACTGACAAAAGTAAAAAGTTACACTATCCAACATTCTGATAGTGAAAAGTTAGAGACTGCACGTTCATCAACGCAGAATTGGTTATACAAATTATGGCTCATTGGCCAGGCACGGTGGCTTACACCTGTAATCCCAGCTCGTTGGGAGGCCCACATGGAAGAATGGCTCATGAATGCTATGTATAATGTTTACATATAAGTGAAAAAACATTTGAAATGAAATATATTAAACTGTTAACTGTAGTTCTAGGAATGTGATTGAGAGTGAAAAATGATTTTTATGTTTTTACTTGATAAAATTCTTTTTTTTTTTTTTTTTTTTGAGACAGAATTTCACTGTGTTGCCTGGGCAAGTGCCGTGGCATCAGCCTAGCTCACACAAACCTCAAACCCCTGGGCTCAAGCGATCCTCCTGAATAGCTGGGACTACAGGCGTGTGCCACCATGCCTGGCCAATTTTTTCTATTTTTAGTAGAGATGGGGGTCTCGCTCTTGCTCAGGCTGGTCTCGAACTCTTGACCTTAAGCCATCCTCCCACTTCAGCCTCCCAGAGCGCTAGGATTACAGGCGTGTGAGCCACTGCTCCCAGCCGATAAAATTCTTTAATATGTAATTTTAATTTAATTTAATTTATTTATTCTGTGGCAGCAGCTATTTGCTTTTGATTATTTTTTAACATGAGAAAATAATGTGCTCTTGATAAAGACAATTTGGAGGGGGGGAAAAGCCACCTGATATCCTATGGCTCAAAGTTAAGCCATTTTAGCTGTAATCATTTTCTCTGTATGTGCGTATTTTAATATAATTAGGGTCATACTGAATATTATGAGGCTACTTTTCTGACTTAACATTACATCATGAGCTAGTTTGTAAACATAATAATAGCTACATCAGTACCTCACATATGGATGTGCTAGGATTTATTTAATGAATTCTCTATTTTGTGCGTTTATCTCCAATATTGCTGCAGTGAACAATGTTTTATAGAAATCATCTGTTACCCATTTCTGATCATTTCTTTGGGATAGACTCCAGGAAATAGAGCACCGGGTCAAAGGATGAGTACAGTTTTAAGGATCTTGAGTTAAGGTACAAACTGCTTTCTAGAGTAGGTGTCAATTCATGGTCCAACCGCCTGAACTTGCAGTGTAGTGAGCAGCACCAACTCTCCCACAAATAATATAATCATATTTTTTTATGTTGCAATTTTGATAGGTGAGAAACAGTATCTTACTTCAGTTTGCATCTTCATTATTAATGAGGCCAAACAAATTTTTTTTTTTAAGACAAGAGTCTTGCTCTGTCGCCCGTGCTAGAGTGCAGTGGTGTCATTATAGCTTACTGCAACCTCAAACTCCTGGGCTCCAGCAATCCTCCTGCCTCAGCCTCCCAAGTAGCTGGGACTACAGGTGCACACCACCACGCCTAGCTAATATTTTCTTTCTTTTTTTTTTTCTTTTTTTCTTTTTTATTTCAGCATATTATGGGGGTACAGATGTTTAGGTTATGTATGTTGCCCTTGCCCCCCCCTCCAAGTCTGAGATTTTCTATTTTTTGTAGAGATGGGATCTCACTCTTGCTCAGGATGGTCTTGAACTCCTGACCTCAAGTGACCCTTCAACCCGGGCCTCCCAGAATGTTAGGATTACAGGCGTGAGCCACTGCGCCTGGCCTCTTTTGGATTCTTTATTGCATTACTGGAGTATATCTTCAAAGTAATTGTTTTTAAGAGTCCATGGTGAAAATTTGTCTGAATCCTTTGTCTGGGGATATTTTACTTGCGTACTTCACAGAGAACTTTACTGGGTATATATAGATTTTTAGGTCAAAATTTGTAAATAACCAGTTTTCTTCTTTGTGGAAATTGTTCTTTATCTTTGGAGCTCTGAAACTTTATCAGAAAGTGTCAAACTGGATGTCGTTTCCCTTCCCACCACCCGCTGCTATTTTGTACTCAGTGGACTCTTTCAGTCTGGAGGTGCAAATCCTAAGCTCAAAGGAATTTTCTTATCCCACCCCCATTTTTTTGGTTCTTGTTTTGTTTTTAATTTCCAAGAACAGTTTCTTTTTCTAATTGCTATCCTTTTATAATTGATCTTTTGGCAATATTAACCGTATGTGATTTTTTCGTTTGTTTGTTTTAGTAAAGATAATAGATGTTCATTATTAAAACTTCAAGCAGTACAGAAAAGTTAGAGAAGACTTAAGATCCACCCCAAATCCCACCATCTAAAAAGACCTGCTCTCTCGTCTACCCATAAGCACATCTGGGGAGCAGGGCATGAAGTTTGAAAAGCTTCCTCAGAGGAAAGTTGTTTTTCCTTTTTAGTGAATGTAATTTATTTAAAAATGATGTCAAAACCAAAGGCTTTCTGTTTTGTCCCTGGCAACCTCTGGGTGGTTGTGTCACTCTAGTAGCTTCCTTCACCTGGTGTGGAATGCCTGAGAAAGACTGTGGAGAAACGATAGGAATTGTCCACAGCTGCCATGTGATCCCCCTGGACCCCCCAAATTTTAACCTTTTCTTGTAGGTACAGTTGTCTGTCACACTGTGGCACCATTTTGGTTTGCACAGTCATCACCATCCCCACTGGGTTTTCAGCTCCTGGTTTCTAGCAGAGTGTGGAGCGCACAGTAGGTACACTCTGTAAGTACTTGTTACGTAAACTGCACAGTACTTGGAATTTACTCCCCTCTGAGGAAGGCAGAGCAGGTATTTTGCCCACAAGGAAGATTGGGAAACGAGGATTCCGATTTTAACTGATTTGCCACTACTCGTTGACAGAGCAGGACAAATTCAGACCACACATTACCACACTCCTGTTCAGTTCCCACATTTCAGATCTGAAGAAACCTACTGTCTCAGGTAGACCCTCAGCCTGGGGAGGGCGATCTGACAAGTACAGACATACACAAAATACATAGGAGAGTTTTCCTCTCACGACCAGGAAAACGTAATGTTGAAATGGACTTGTTAGGGGAAGACATGATTTCAACTACATTTTCCTTTTTCCCCTTAGTGTTCTACATGTGGGAAATGTTTCTCCCAGTCTTCAAGTCTGAACAAACACATGAGAGTCCACTCTGGAGACAGACCGTACCAGTGTGTGTATTGTACCAAGGTAAATGGAACCTTCTTTTAAGTGATCCGTCTTGAGCTCTCCTTGCGTATTCATGGGTATGAACTTGAAGCATAAGCCCAGCTTATAATGAGTTCTCGGTAAATGTTTGTCGAATATCAGCCTAATCCTCATTTCCACCCCCAAATATACTCAAGTTTGCTAAACATGATCACATATGACCTCCTGTTGCCAAGATGGCATAATGTAAGTACTACTGAAATGTTAGCTACTATTATTTCTACTTTTTTTTCTTTTCTTTTCTTTTTTTATTTTTGTGACTTCATGTTCCATATTTCTACTTTAATCTATGAAGACTTAAATTGGGAGTGTGCTGCTGATCTAACTTTCTAGAGGGATACTTTCTAGAGGGATTAGTGGCATCTAATCTATGTTCTACAGAATATAGTTATAAAAATGGAGAGACAAATATTAATACGTGGTTAGGGGTCGCTATAATACAGGCAATAGTTTGACCATGTGTTATACCAAAATACTTCATGTCTTGTTTTGGTGACATACATCTGTGCTGTCCAAAGCATAGTTGGCCATTAGCTGTATGTGGCTGTTTGAATTAATAAAAATGAAATAAAATTGAAAATGCAGTTCCTAAGTTGCACTTGCCACATTTTAAGAGCTCAGTGGCTACACACGGCTAGTGGCCCCCAAAGTGGACAGCACAGATACAGAAAGCTTCCTCATTGCAGAAAGAACTGTTGGAGAGCACTGGGAGTGATAGACCATGTTTCTATCATTGAGTCATTTACACACTTTATAATAAAGACATACAAGTAGTATAGGCTCTCCTGAGGGGACTTCTAACCCTCCCAAAAGGGAATAAAACATTGAAACTAATTAGGGAAACTAATACTTCCAAAAAAATGCATGTTGATAGAATGAAAATAATTGACATAGAAAAACAGGGCTGAGACATAACTAAACTACATGAACTTAGCACGAACCAAAGGAAAGCACCATAGATTTGTATGAAAAAGCAGTCTGTCCTGACGGAGTAAATGCTCAGGACATGGAAATGGAATTTCCAGAGCAAAGACAAACCATCCTTTTTCTGGAGCTCTAAATCCAATCCTCACCTTGCACTTCTAGCTAATGTGAGAATGGTGGATTCCCTCAACCAAATCACATAAAGTGGTGATTTGGCATTATGGCTGACATACTGGACTCCAGTTAATCCACTGGAAGACTGGCCATGTCTGGGTGGCCTTCCTTACAGAGCCATGACCCGACTCCCCGTGTGCCAATCTGAAAGGTCCTGCTGCCGCAGGTGGAGGTGCCTCCAGACACCCCATTGTCGAGTGCTGCCCTCCAGTTTAACCTGGTGTTTTTCAGTGGGCCCAGAAAGGAAGATATTTACTTATTTCTACTACACTACCTCAAAGTGACAAAGGTCAGAAAATATATTGAAGTGAATAAGGGGAAAGGGTATAAATAAGAGAAAGAGAAGAAGTGGCCTAGAAAAAAATGTGTAAAAACAGTAAAGGACTCAGAAATCTTAAATGTTACAGCCACTCAGGAAAACAATTTGGTAGTTTCTTTAAACACTGAATTTGTAACTACCAAACGACCCAGCAATTGCTCTCCTGGGCATTTATCCCAGGGATGTGAAGTCTCATGCGTTCACACGAAAACCTGTACACAAATGTTTATAGCAGCTTCATCCATAATAGCCAAGAACTGGGAACAGCCCAGATGTCCTTCAGCAGGTGAGTGAAGCAGTCTGTTGCACATCCATTTACTGCGGAAGGCTACTCGGCCACAAAAACACAACAACATGGATGAATCTCCAGAGAATTATGCTGAAAAAAGCAAATCCTAGGTTACATACTGTATGGTTCCATTTATATAACGCCCTTGAAATGATAAACTTATACAAATGGAAAACAAATTAATAACGGCCTCAGCTTAAGAAAGAATTGGAAGTGGGCCGGGCGTGGTGGCTTACACCTGTAATCCTAGCACTCTGGGAGGCTGAGGTGGGAGGATCGCTCAAGATCAGGAGTTCGAGACCAGCCTGAGCAAGAGCTAGACCCCATCTCTACTAAAAATAGAAAGACATTAATTGGACAACTAAAAATATATAGAAAAAATTAGCCGGGCATGATGGCACATGCCTGTAGTCCCACCTACTCGGGAGGCTGAGGCAGAAGAATTGCTTGATCCCAGGAGTTTGAGGTTCCTGTGAGCTAGGCTGACGCCACGGCACTCTAGCCTGGGCAACATAGGCTCTGTCTCAAAAAATAAAAAAAATTAAAAAAATAAACATTAAATAAAAAAAAAGAATTGGAAGTTAAAGGGAACTTGATATGTCTACAAAAGGGCAACAGGAAGGATGCTTGTAAGGAAAATATTCTGTATCTTGACTATGTCAGTGTCAACATCCTGGTTGTAATGTTGTACTACAGGATTATAAAATGTACCATTGAGGGAAACTATGTAAAAGTACAAATTTAAAAAAGAAGAAAACCATTAAGGTATTGGCTTATGCAGAGACCTTGGATACTACTGGCTTCTTCTTTAAGGCAGTCTGTCTTAAAGTGTGGTCCTGGGACCACCCGCCATTAGAATTGCTTGTTTAAATGCAGTCTCCTGCGTCTCATGTCAGATTTACTGGGTCACACTCTCTGGGGCAGGGCTGGTGATCTGCATTTTTAACTAGACATCCAGGTGGTGTTAATCACTGAAGAACCGCTGCTCCAGTATCAGTGCAACTCACAACCAGCCAGAAGGGCAAGTCGATCAAGTCCTTTCTGATTAAGGCTGCTGCTGACGACCATGAATGCTCTATAGCCTTCAAATCCAAGGTTCATCAATAAGTATCAATAACAATGAAACTGACCCCTTTGTTTAATTCATTGTCCAGTTCATGAAGTTGGTTTTTCCTGTGCTTTTTGTCCTTTGCAGAAATTTACCGCCTCCAGCATACTCCGCACACATATTAGACAGCACTCCGGGGAGAAGCCCTTCAAATGCAAGCACTGTGGTAAATCTTTTGCCTCCCACGCTGCCCACGACAGCCATGTCCGGCGTTCCCACAAGGAGGATGAGGGCAGCTCTTGTACCATCTGTGGGAAAACCTTCCCAAATCAAGAAATGCTCTACTCCCACAAGAAGCTTCATGGAGACTACTAGCCCTCAGATCGTGAGGACAGTGTGGAAATGAAGGACGACTCAAATTCTCTCGTTTCTCTACTATTTGTCTTGGGCCCCCAATTGTACCTATT
Source organism: Indri indri (assembly GCA_004363605.1). Taxonomy (NCBI): domain Eukaryota; kingdom Metazoa; phylum Chordata; class Mammalia; order Primates; family Indriidae; genus Indri; species Indri indri. The sequence goes on along the minus strand of RJWJ010020896.1, from coordinate 2,409 downwards.
TCTGACCATCACCTGTTATTTCTTTTTCTTTTGTTTTTGAGACAAAATTTGTCTCTGTTACCTGGGCTAGAATGCAGTGGTGTCATCATAGCTCACTGCAACCTCAAAGTCCTGGGCTCAGGTGATCCTCCTGTGTCGGCCTCCCGAGTAGCTGGGACTACCAGTGTGCGCCATCATACCCGGCTAATTTTTTTTTTTTAAAGACAGAGTCTCACTATGTTGCCCAGGCTGGTCTCAAATTCCTGGCCTCAATCATAACAAGTGCCAATTAATATGTTTAGCACCAAACAAAATTACTTGGAGGCCACAGAAGTCAATTCCACCATCTATGACCTTTACCAGTTGGGGAAGAAAAATTATAACCAAGCAAAGAAAGGCTAAAAACTAAATAAATGTATTTATATTGCTAAGTGGATTTTTTCCCATCTTTCTAGTTAGCTGGCTCCTGCTCATGTAGAGAGTGCACGCGTGCGCACAAAGATAGAGACCCACTGAAAAGAAAAAATGTGCTCTATAAGGCATCCCCCGGGCTGATGCTGAGTTCACCACTTTACAGATGAGGAAACTGAGGCTGAGAGATGAAGGAAGTGGGGCAAGGTCATTTACCTCTAAGGGGCAAAGCAAGATCTTGGTGACTCCTAAGCCCAGCTTAACTAACCACTACGCCCAGTTTATGAACCCTGCTATCAGCTACCAATCCCATTCCCTATATCAAGGCAAGCAACAACAAACTTTTAAATATTCACTTGGAAGATGTGAGACCAGACAAAATAAGCGGGATAAAAGTGCTTTGCAGGCAGCCACAGCTACTGAATCTCTGGCGCATCCTAGCCCTGTTTCTACTGACTGCCTAGTGGTCTGCTTCACCCCCCACCATGGCCCGCATCTCAAAATGGAGCAAATCCAATATGGAACAGATGCCCCTTCCAGAGGGAGGCTCCCAGCTGTAGCAGGGTCCACTGGGAAATAGATGCAGTGCAGGTGGAACAGCAGTGACAGATTTTCCTCTAGGGAATTCTTTGCTGCCTTGACTAGGTCTGAGTAATTTATCCTAATGGGAATGTGCCCTGTTGTTTTAGGACTGTTTTAGTTCATGTTAATTAAGTCAGAACAATGGTCTTTTGAAAAGGTTGGGGGGCTCATCATGTCATTAGGCAGCCTTTCTTTGACTGCTAGGTCAAAATATATTACTTGAAACATTTTCTTACTGTTTGAGTGGGTGTAAACATTTTTAAATCAAACCGTAAAACAAGTCATCAGGAACTGGTATGATCCCAATTTTTTCACTCATTTCATAATTCAGATAAGCCTACTTTGTTCTTTGAACTAGTAATAAAAGCAAAGGGAGGTCTTTTTTTTTTTTTTTCTTTCCCCCTAAGAGTCACTTATTCAAATGCATGCATGCCAAATAACACCATATTGTATAGACCATGCATCCCACACTAACTGGAAAACTTTGGGGACCACTTTATTTAATCTGACCTGTTTACCCAAAGTTTTGGTTATATTGATCAGGTTACATATCTCAGTTTTCAGTTCAGGAAATACAGTTCATAGCATAACATCTTTTTTGAGTAATTAACTGAAGCTCTACTATGTTTATTTCTTTAAAATGTGTATTTCACCTATTTCTAAAGGTAATTCGAACCAGCTTATAATAATTTGAAAAAATAGACTAGGACGGTCAAAGTTGATGACAAACACCACATAGTGGAATGAAATGAAAATTAATATAGTTAGTTTTAGGCTAATATAATTAATCTGGCTGAACATTGTGAGAAGCAGCCCAAGAATATAGAAACACCGAATAATGGATTTTAGAGTTGGACAAGCTTGTATTTGTCCACCATTTCCTCATTGTATGATGTTGGACAAGTCATTTAATTTCTGAGGTTTAGCATCCTCATCCATAAAATAAAGTTTGAGAACCATTGCTTTGATTTATCCGTAGCAGTGGGTGAAACTGAGTGGCTGGGTAACTTGGCAGGATCTTAGAGCTGTTCGTTAGGAGAAAATTAGAATGCAGATTGCAGGCAGAAGAGTGCTCCTACTGGGAATAATGGATACCAACTGAGCACAATCTCATCATTCTACTGTTGGAAATAAGGAACTCTTTCTGCAGCTGTGGGTGAAATTTAGAGACCTTCTTCTGAGGTAGTTTCTCTGCTGGTATTTCTTTTCCCTACCTGAGTTTATATCCGACGATAAATATCATCCATTCACCCATTAGAGTAAAGAAGAAAAATGTATAAAAAGGGACATTTAAAACCCTGGAAAAATAACCAAGCTCGGAGTAAAGTGGCATCCATGATATTGATGGAGCTCTTAATGGGCCCTCCGGGTGTCCTTCTAGGACCTGGGCAGTTGGCAGTTGCAGTGAACAAAGCTATCAAAGTAGACAGATGTTTG
>RJWJ010020895.1:0-28610 GCA_004363605.1 Indri indri | reverse complement strand
CCTAAACTTGCATGACCCTAGGACTCTGTTTTCCGTTAGACGAGAGTTTATCAGATGACCCATCATTTCCCAAAATGTACTGGAATTTTAATAGATACAACTGAGTATTCCTCCAGATTTACATAGATATTACTTGGTGGAGGAGGGCAGAGTTCCTTGGCAAAAAAGGTTGTAAAATTCTGCACACTATCCCGTTCTCTTGAAGACTCTCCAATCCTTTAATTTCTGAAGAGAAATCTTTCAGAAATAAACATTTGTTGTGAATTCAGTATGAGACACACTATTACAATAAAATACAAACTAAGTTGTACATTTTTATCCTTTGAGATGATATATTTATTTTAAAATGAATGTATTAAAAATGCCTTGACCTTGAGTTATGACCCCATTTACAGGAATTTCAGGTGCTTCAGTGGGTATTAGCAGGTGGTATTTGGCACAGAGATTTTTGTGATGTGCTTCAAATTATGTTTGATTGCTTTTGGTCACTTTCAGCTCTGCTAAGCCAAGTCATGGTCTTGGTATAATTTGAATACTTCTCATCCATTTGGACAAAACTGAGGAAAAATTTGACATATAAAATTAACCACCATGAGGACTTAATGAAAAAATAGGGGTAAATGCTTTGTATAATGCCCTACACAGAGTCAATAATAGATGATGTTAGATACCATTATCATCACCATCACGACCATCATTATTGTCATTGTTACCTTAAATACTAATAAGTCCCAACCATCAGAATTTTTTCCACTTTAAAGAAGAAGTCCTTTGCTAATAAGGGAAGAAAGTTAGCAGATAAATATTACCCTCTTTCGTCCCTTGACTGGAAATTTCTGAAGCTCATTTCACATAGCGCTTCAGAAGTTCTCCAGGGAGATAAAATCTCCATTGCTCACAGCACAGACTAGCCTTAGAATTCATCTTTGGATTGATTTCCTTCCTTGCCAAATTCCCAGTCCCAACTTTTATTTCTTAGAATAATTTCCCAAAATAAACTCTGCTTGCAAGCTCTAGTCTCAGGCTCTCCTTCCTTTTGAAACCCAAGCTAAGACAAAGGGCAAAATGTCAGGAGAATTAATAAAATTTTTTTGCTAGTTACAGTCACGGGAATCAAGGTGTACAAAAATTTATAGCATAACATGTTCAATGACTTCAGAGTACAAGAAAACAGTTTTTAAAGTAGCATTCAGCGTAAGAGTTATGCTTTCTTTTCTAGCAAGAGTCATGGAAGTCTCTAAAAGTCCTCTAAGAGCTGAGAAAGTACTTTGTGGACATGAAAACCAGGCTGTTGACAGGCAGTTACAGTAAGACGATCTATTTGTAAAAGTGGTAAGAGTTGCATTTACAGGTTTTGTATGAACCTATGCTTTCTCAAGTTGATAAAAGCTCTGTCTTTGAAGTCCAGTCTTTTTTTTCTAACATTTTTTTAGGCTTATACCAATTATTATCTTTTTTTATTTCAGCATATTACAGGGGTACAAATTTTTAGGTTACATATATTGCCTTTGCCCCATCCAAGTTAGAGCTTCAATCATGTCCATCACCCAGACCATGTGTAGCACACCCAATAGGTGTGAATATAGCTGTTCCCTGCTCCCCCATCCCACCTGCCTGACACCCGATGAATGTCACTACTATATGTGCACATAAGTGTTGGTCAATTAATACCAATTTGATGGTGAGTACATGTGGTGCTTGTTTTTCCATTCTTGTGATACTTCACTTAGGAGAATGGGCTCCAACTCTATCCAGCATAATACAAGAGGTGCTGGATCGCCATTTATTTTTGTGGCTGAGTAGAACTTTGGGTAAATACCTAGTAATGGGATTGCTAGATCAAATGGTAAGTCTACTTTTACTTCTTTGAGGTATCTCCATACTACCTTCCATAGAGGCTGTACTAGTTTACAGTCCCAGCAGCAGTGTATAAGTGTTGCTTTATCTCTGCATCCATGCCAGCATCTGTTGTTTTTGGACTTTTTGATAAAAACCTTTCTCATTGGAGTTAAGTGATATCTCATTGTGGTTTCAATTTGCATTTATCTGATGATTAGAGACATTGAGCATTTTTTTTCATGTTTTTTGGCCATTAGTCTATCTTCATTTGAAAAGTTTCTGTTCATATCTTTTGCCCACTTTTTAATGGGGTTGTTTGATTTTTTCTTGCTAATTTGCTTGAGTTCTTTGTAGATTCTTGTTATCATCCTTTGTTGGATATATAACATGGAAATATTTTCTCCCATTTTGTAGATTGTCTATATGCTCTATTGATTGTGTGCTTAGCTGTGCAGAAACTTTTTAAATTTGATCAGGTCCCATTTATTTATTTGTGTTGTTGCTCTGATTGCTTTTGGTGTCTTCTTCATAAATTCTTTGCCTAGGCTGATACCTATAAGAGTTTTTCCAACATTTTTTTCTAGAATTCTTCTGGTTTCATGTCTTAGATTTAAGTCTATTATCCATCATGAATTAATTTTTGTGAGTGGTGAAAGGTGTGGATCCTGTTTTATTCTTCTGCATGTGGTTATCCAATTTTTCCAGCACCATTTATTGAACAGGGATTCTTTACCCCAGTGTATGTTTTAGTTTGCTTTGTCAAAGATCAGATGGCAATATGAGGATGGTTTCATATCTGGGTTTTCTGTTCTGATCCTTGTTGTTTTACAGGGTTACTATAGCTATGTAGTATAGCTTGAAGTCTAGTACAGTGATTCCTCCTGATTTGTTCTTATTATGTATGGTTGCATTGGCTATTCAGGGTCTTTTCTGATTCCATATGAAGCATAGAACTATTTTTTTTCTAGATCTGAGAAAAATAATGTTGGCATTTTAATGGGGAAAAACCCTTTAATTTTTAAAGTTTTTTTCTTATGCCTTTGTGATGGTTAATTATGTGTCCACTTGACTTGGGTGCCCAGATAGGTGGTAAAACATTATTTCTGTGTGTACCTATGAAGGTGTTTACAGAAGAGATAAGTAAAGAAGATCCTCACCTGTGTGGGCAGACATCATCCAATCCTTGAGGGCTCAGATCGAACATAAAAACAGAGGAAGGGTAAATTCTTTCTTTTCTTGAGCTGGGGCAACCATCTTAATCTGCCCTCAGACATTGGAGCTCCTGGTTTTTGGGCCTTGGGACTCTAGGACTTACACCAGTGGTCCCCCTGGGAGTCAGGACTTGGTACACAGGTAGAATTACAACACCAGCCTTCCTAGTTCTCCAGCTTATAGACAACATATCATGGGACTTATCGGCCTCCATAATTATGTGAGCCAATTCCCATAATAAATCTCTCTCTCTGTCTCTCTCTGTCTGTCTGTCTCTCTCTCTCTCTATATATATACACATATATATATACATATATACACACACACACACACACACACACATATATATATCAGTTCTGTTTCTCCAGAGAATCCTGATGAATATGGCTTTTCATACTGTCCCTCTTTTTATTGGTTTCCATTTCTCTCAAAATTCACTCTCCTTATGCTCATTTTCCTTAGATCACCACCATTGAGCCTGTTTTCTACTCCTGAACTGCTTTCTTAGCCCCATGCTTTGCTGGTGTCATATTCTAAGAGGTTGCTCAGACCTGAAATTTGGAGTGATACCAGTTGTCTCTATGCTCCAACAGATGGGAAAAAACACTGTGCATGCATTTGGGCTGTTAATGATGCCTACCATTAAGACTGGGATTCCAGCATCTTAGGGAAAGGCCCTCCAGGGAACTATGGATGGTTAAGAAACTCAAGTAGGGAAAACAAGAAGGAATCTTGCTTGGGAACCCGATATACATACAGGTAAGGGAATTTCATAGAAATGTAAGCCTGGTAGGTCATAAAGAAAGCACAATACTAGATTGAACAATCAGCTATAGATTCACAGGGGGAAAATTAGTTCTATTGGAACTAATTAGTTCTTTTGGAAAACTTGTGGTCACAGACAAGTTTTAGAAGCACCAGGTCAGAGTATGATCTGAGGTCTAGCTAAGCCAGGCATGACTCAGGGTAGGAAAACATCTACTTAGATGCAGGATTCTGATATAATACCCGTCTGTTTTTTTCATGTTCTTTGTAGAGAGGAAAGTGTGATTAGTCTTAATTCCATGACAGGTAAAGGGAATTTTACAAGATGCAGACAGTGGAGACATACTTATTATGTCTGCCCGTGGTTATCTTTCCATCTTAAAAAAGTTTCTAATGGTTTGGTATGGATAGAATTCATTAGGTTATCTGGTCTAAGTCTTGGATCTGCCTTGGACATGTATCTGCCACATATTCTAACGTGGTCTTTGAAGTGAGTAAGAGGAATCAAATAGCTAACACTCCTATCAAAATGAACTTTAAAACACTTTTTAAAAATAATGTGATTATTAAGTGATTAATAAGCGATTGACTTGAATGTTGGTCAAAAGAGGCAGTGTCAGTCATTTGATGCCTAAAAAACATCAGTCAGATCAACTGGGAATATTGGTGTATAAAATTTTGACATTAGTCAATTGGAACATGTCACAGTAACTTCTATAGAGACTTTAATCACATTCAAAGATTTATTTGTGCTTATGACCCAGTCTGCCCCCAAAGAGACAATTCAGGGTAGTTGAGTTTATGCTCCTATGGAAGAGCTTCTCATTCAACTCTGAGGTTGTATTACGTGATCCATGTAATTTCTGCTTTATGTTTCTTTAGGAGAAACAACTTAGTAATAAGTCTCCAAGATAAGGGGAATTTAGTAGGATATTATCAATTATGAGCTCACCCGGAAAGTTCTATGGTTAAAGGGACAACTAGGGAAATGAAGTCATATCCACTGCAAACATTACTATAGCTGGGAACCTTTTTCCTACTTAAGAAACTAAAGTTTTTATGAGGCAGAGGAGAGGTTTAGTGCCTGCCCTTGAAGTGCAGGCATGATTTATCCTTTTTTTTTTTTTTTTTTTTTTTTTTTTTTTTTGGTATACCCAGTATTCATTATCCTAAATCTTTGTCTTTTAACTGCAAGTCCCTGCCCCTGAATACCAATTCAGGATTTATTCCCTCAGGGCTTAGTCTCTACTTTCTTTATTTTAGATAATAGCAGTTAATTATTATTTAATTATCTATTAATAAGTATCTAACAATTATCTTATTATCTAAAGTCTATTTTAGATAATAGCAGTTAATTATTATCTAATAATTATATCTAATAATCTAATGATCTAATTACTATCTAGTCTCAGGCACAAGACATGCTGGGATTCCCTTAGCAGTCAAGAGTGGTGGTATCATGAGCATCAGGGTGGATTTGGGGGGAAGTGACTGGCCTGATGCCCTGAGGACACCAAAGGGGTTTAGCAGATGTGTGTTCAGAAGGGAAGAGTAAACACAGATTTGATGAAATCAGTCATTGCCTGGCTAAATAAAGATTTTTTTTCTTAAAAGAAAACTCCCAGGTTATCAATGATTTAGTTTAATTTACCCATTGGGTAGACAAATTAATATAACTAACGTAATATATTAAGCTAGGGGTATTTATAAAAAGTCACAATGTTCAGATTAAGTTCACAAAGATAAGGCCTTGAAGGCTCCCTAAATTCTTCTATTTGTAGTCAAGGTAAAGAATTAAAGTGTTGTTTTATAATATTGCCTTTAAAGTAATTATGGGTGGAAAGATGTACAAAGCATTATCTAGACACTGATCCATACACTGATCATATAGTGACGTGTTACTGTAATACTGTAATAGAAACACTGTGTTCAGTGGAAACGATTGGTGAGTTTAGCTTCTAATTATAGAATTGCCAGGGAGAAATTAAAAATTCTACTAATACTTTAATGTTACTTTATATGACTTCTCAAGTAAAAAATTTATGATGTGGTGAAAAATATATACTTATTTCAGAGTCCCCATTTATTTGTGAACTATGATCTATTTTCCTTTTAATAGTTAAGAACATGAGTTATTTCATTTATCTTTTAAATATTTTTAAATGTCTTTCATGACAAACAAAAAAAGCCCAAATGTGCTCATTTGTATGTAATTTTACAAGAGGATGAATGCAGATGGAATTCTAATTAGAACCTTATTTATAGAATAAGTAAATACTATGGGGTTGCTCTTTTTGGTAAGGCAACATAAAGGATGTCTCAGGAAGTATGACCTTGCACAGACAAAACTGTTACGTGGGTGGAAACCATAATCTCATCACTTTGGGAAGGGGGGTGCTTGGTAAAGACGTGAACACTTCCAAATTCCACCTCATTCTAAGCCAGTGTAGAGCTATTTGGCAGGATTGGAATAAAAGCCACAGTTTAGGCAGGGCTGAAAAAATTCATCTTGCCTTTTAACTATTGTTTGTTTTCTGGCCTGCAGAAAATGGTGTCTCTCCAAATTTCTGCAGACACGTAATTGCATACCCTAGGAGTTGGAGGTTGTAAACCTCTCTCAGTTTTGCTGGGAGCCTCTTTTCCAAACTGTTTTTAGAAGAGCTCACTGTTCACCTCTTTAGAGCCCCAGTGGAGCCCAGTTTTTCAATTTCAAGAAATGATTGGAAATCATCACAGAATTAATTTTCCTTATAATTAAGTCCTAAAATATTAAGTGAACATTGTCTCTGCTTTGAAGGATAATTGTAAATTGATAGTTCTCATCTTGCATTTGTAGTTTTATTTTAATATAATTTTTCTTTCCAAATAAATCCAAGAGAAAGCTTGTACTATACATTTACAAATTTATCTTCTGCATCAGAAGGTTGAGGAAACTCGATGAATTGGGTTTAGACAGGTTGTAGGAGCAGAAGGATGGTAGTTACATAAAGCCTTCCATGGCTTTATGTAGTCTTTATAATTCAAATGAGGAATAGTTTGGGTATTAGTGTTCAAATGTGTTTATTTTAGTATTAAATAACAGGCAATTTCCTTAGGTTTCAGTGCATATATAAATCCCGTCGATTTGTGAATCTGAAATTTTACCATTAATGATTTTCTAAGCAGTGGTAACTTAGCTGCTTTTAATTCTACTCTTTCATTGCACTGTATCGTTAGCTGATTTCAATTTCATGCTTGTGATTGGAAATTGCATAGTGAAAATTAACTCATCATAACAGGTAAATAAATTTGACCAAGACGTTAAATGGGCACCTCCAATGTGTCTAAAGCAATGGGAGTGTATGCTATGGGGTGCATGGGCATCTGTGATAGCTAAATATAAGTTCTCTGCTGCACAGTGTCCTAAACGTCTAATTTTAACTAAACCTGAAAAAGAAGTCCTGAAAGCCGGGTAGTGCTATCCTGCAAATCAGCCGTGAGCAATCCATCTGGGCTTGGAATGCAATGAGACCATTGAGAGACTTTTCATAAGAACTAGGAATGCCTTCTACAGAATGCTCTTTCCCTGGACTGCTAATATGAAATCACTATGGGACAACATACATAGAAAACTCTGATGAGTAATTCTAGAAGTAGCAGTTTTTGTAAGTTTGAAAGAAGATCTTTTGTTTTTAAACTTTGCTGCCACTGTCCTGCTCTCTCTACTTTTTTTAGTCTTTGTATTTTTTTTTTTTTGTCTTCTCTCAACCATTGACTTTGTTCTTTTTTCCTTCCAGAGGTTTTTTTTTTCTCTTTTGAGAAAGAGAGGGAGAGATATTCTGTCAAAAGAGAGGGTCATAATGAGAGACTATAATGTTTATTTTTATTTATTTTGTGTTTTGAATTATCTTAAATATTTTCATGCATTTGTTTCGAAAAGTTGGCAAACTGACTTTTTAATTATTTTTCTCATTTTTTTCCTCACTAAAGATTAGTCATTGGAATCAATGGGTTGGAAATGTTTGTTTCTGGATTAAGCTAACTTTTATATATTAATGATCTCTGCATTTTAATCGTAAGTTGGGTTTTTTATTTTTTTTTTTTGCCATAAAGCAAGGAGGAAGAAGTTGGCTCATCAAGTCTAAAACATGGCATAAGTTTATAGGCGAAACGAAAAACTGGATGCAAAGTATGAAGCCAAAATGGAGTGTAAGTTGGGGTACCAGGAGAGAAAAGATTTAGGTGTAGTGGATAGAAAAATAGGAGGTGGCCTGGAGGAATTCAAGATAATGTACTAACATCTATCTCTTCACTATATTTGGCAAAGTTGGATTTGCCGAAAGGTCCTAAAACAGGCTGGAAACCAGTTTTCAAATCCTTTTTACTCATGAAACCCTTTTATTAAAGGAAATCTTGAACAGAGGCTCAACAGGTTAAACAGGTGAAAGTGGTTGTAGTGAGGGAGAAACCTGCTCTCTTGGCCTCATGTGAGGTAGCCTCTTAGCGAACCTCTGTCTTTGCAGAGCACAGCTTCAAAACAAAACTGTGTTAGCCACGCATTCTGGTTTTGTTTCAGAAAGCATAGTCAATGTGACCAATTTTGGTCATCACCTATCGGCAAGTCCTTTACCCATGTGAGATTAAACACTAGGGAGATTCACCTAACCAGCCTGAAAAAAAAGACACTTTTTTTGAAGAGGTCTTGATGGATGCTGCACTGCTACACTGGGGAGGGCATCCTGGGGCAGTGTGAGAATATACCTGAGTCAAGGTGCAGCCTGTGCTCCTGGATCAGGGCTAATGAAAGGGAAGCTCAGGAAAGTAGAAATGTGATCACGTCTAAACCCATGTAGCCTTCCTTCCTCAAGGCAATAGTTAAGGTCCACTATGTTTTCAGAGGCAGAGCTCAGTAGCTATTCCCACTGCCTGAGATGTTCTTCCAGCCCTTTGCACAGTTGCTTCTTCTTGTCATTCAAGTGTGAGTTCATGGGTCACCTCAGGAAATGGTCTTTCCTGACTGCTCTATCTACCTTAGGCCATTCTTCTTAATAGTTATCTTCTTAACGCACATTGTTAATCTCCATCATAACTCCTTGTTGATCTTTTTTAAGAAGAATTTTAGCTTGCTTAGTTTCAGTCTTCCTCACTAGAATGTAATCTCCATGACAACAGGCACCAGGTGTTTCTCATTCACATCTGTAACGTCAATGCCTGGTGAGTACAGCACCTTGTACATGGTAGACAATCTAAATATTTGTTGAGTGAATGAATGAGGTATTTTATGGGAGGTATGAAACACAAGAGAGAGACCACTAGAGGACTCAGTGGGAATGTGTCTTTTAGGTATTTTCCCAGAAGAGTGAAATTTTTAATTTTTTGAATCTTTTAATTAAAGAAAATGATGAAGCCTAGTTTGTGCAACAAATCATTAATGATAAATAAGTCGAAACTAGTAAGGCAGAGTGTATTATAAGTCTTTAATCAATAATCCATGGTAAAGGAGTTATAAAGTAGTAGGGCACACACTAAGTGGGATAATAAGGCCAGGAAGTTGAGGTTTTAGGGTCTATATTTTCTCTCTTCCCTTTGTTATTATCACCAAGTCACATTAAAGTTAACGCTACATCTATTAATCCTAGAGGAAGTACCATTTTGTTTCACTCATTTTCTGTCACGGGACTTGATTGTGTTTGGGAGTAAATGATTTGCTTCCTAAAGATAATACCTGGAGCCCTAGCAGCCTCCTAGGGACCCCCACAAGTCCTAACATGGGGGATCCTCATGAGGGGTCAGAGTGCTGTGTAGAGAGTACACAGAGTGCCACGATGGTGACCCATAGGTAGACAGGTGTTGAACCGAAGGGAAATGTTTTTTATAGGCATAGGACACTTCGAGTGGGAAGAGTTGGCTCTGCTTGTTTTGAGATGGTAGAGTTTGCTTATATTTCAGTTCAGGTTCTAAAGACTTAAAGGAACAAGACTTAATTACAACCAGGCAAGTCCTCAAGGTTGGCAGGAGGATGGGAAGAGAAACTGATAGTTTCTGGGTTCTGTGCTAAGTACTTTTCTGCCCATTGCCTTCTAAAAATTCCAGATGGAGGCTCTAGTCTGGAATAACTGGACCTGAGATTCCTGGCAGTGATGTACAAATTGGGGAAAAGGTCCACCTTTCTGTTACCATCACAAGCTAGTTATAAATGAAGTCAATGTTTGACTTTTCCTACTAACAAAAAACAGAGGTTAGAATTTTTACTTAGCAACATTTTGGTATGAACTCCGAGTAAGCATTTCACTTAGGTGCTTTTTCCCATCATTGTGAAGAGGATTGAGGAAATGATGAGTCATGCCAGCAAACCCTATCTGCACATGACTCTACTTTTTTCTTAGCTGGCAGGTGCTGCAATTGTATTTATTCCTCCAGTTTCATTTATTAGACAACTATTGTTAAAGGAAGCATGGGCTTTTACTTTTGTAAATGTGAGTGCTCTGAGAAGTTTACTCTATCTTCATTGTGTACTGAAAACAATGAAAGTTAAATAGTGTGTTTTTTAAATTATACCCATGCAAGTTATTAATGATTCAGCAATGTTTGAATGTATGAGCTTCTGATTTACAATGCCAGAATCCAGATTACAGAATTTAAAAAATGTCATCTGGAATGTAGGCTTATAAAGTCAGTCTTTAATAGCAAAGTAAACAAAGACGTTATAAATGTAACATTGCATCTGATTGAATGACTATGGAATATTGGCATTTGAGTTCTCTTATTTAATAGGAAATAATATTTGGCTATACTGTAAAGAATCAGTTTCTCCTCATGTCTAATCTATTCCCCGAGAGTAAGGGCCCCATGGATACAGCCTCCTTCCTGTCTTCACTGCTCCCCTTCCTTCCAGATACTTCCATAAGCCCCAGATGGTTATATGGACTATCCAAATGCTTAAAAGTGAATCGCATTTGCTTTTTTTATGTTTGAAAATGCTCTCACTCCCCTTGAGTGCCTGCAGTCCTGGCCTTGTTGTGTGCCTGAAGACACGCTGAGGAGTCCAGGCCCCAGGCAATGCTAGTCCTTCAGGCCGGAATGAAAAGTTTCCCTGTCTCCATAAAACCCTCCTCTCTGTATTCATTTCACACAGGAAGATACTGAAACACAGAGGTTTAAGAAGTACTTTCCGTAGAATCATTTGCTGAGTCAAAATGACTCCCTGGTCTCCTTGCCTTGCAAGCCAGGACACATTCTATTCTGAAATGCTCCCTCATTTGGAGCTCTGGTGCTCTATAGTACCCTTCTTAGCCAATTGCACCTTCTTCTGCTGTTACCCTAGGATGCCAAGACTCCTAGAATTCTCCCAAGTTCCAGACTTTTATGAACAATACACTCAAAGAGAGTAGAAAAATCAACCAGAGCTAATATTTTGAGCCAAATCTCTTTTTGCTATAGTGCAGAACCTGGTTCTTCCTAAAACTGTCTTGAACACTCATTTCTTGTTCACTGAGACTGCTTTGTAGCTGTCTTTTTTCCTGACATCTAGAATTTCCTCAGACTGGGAGGTGGGTCAGATAGATTCTTCTGCTCCAACCCAGCTCTGCTGAGAACTGTGCTGGGACTGTGCATCCTGCGGGGTAGCTGAGCAGGTTCCCATGAATAATCCATTAGGTTTAGGCTTGTGTATTGATTTTTTTTAAAAAGCCTATTTCACATCTTTTAGATTCTGAGAATGTGAACAAGTGATTATATTCAATGCTATGTAAGCTTGCTTGTACATGTTTTTTAATGAACCATTACCACAAATTACCTTGAAAATGTAAGAGCACCAGATCAGAATGTTAGTATCTTTTTGGAGCCTGTCATCAATATACGTACAGATTAAAGTCTGAGTAAAGGTCATTCCTACTCACTAATTCTGCCAGATCTACTGTTAGGTGGGAGAGCTGCTTTAGAATGCAAGTTAGTTTAAGGAAAAAACATCCTCCTACAAATTCATCTCTGAGGTGGGAGCTATTTACATTAACATATTTATTTATTCATGAATTTTCCAAAGCACAGGGAGAGTGATTGAAATTTCCGTTCTCAAGAATGCATGAATTTAGCCTTATTGGCTGTTACATGCATCTTGAGATTTAGTTGGGATAACTCCAAGGGTCTTGATTTCTGGATCTTAAAAATTAGGCCCCTGTGATTAATCTGCCTGAGGCAATTAGCTGTCTTTGGGGCATTTGGAGAAGCCTAGTGAAAGTGAGGACCCTGGTTCTCACCAGAGCACCCCTGTTCTACCCCCAGTGATGGAACTTTATAGCCTTTATAAATTAAGGTGTATGTAAAAGTGAATTTTGATGAGGAAGTCGTTATCCGTGGGAGAAACGAGAGGGGGAAAATAACAGCAAAAGCAAAAAGCTGGGTTAAGTTAGAGTAGGTCAGAATGAAAGTAGATGTTCAGACCCAGATTAGGACTGTAGGGGTTGTTTGGTGCTGGAGGATAAAACAGACATTGCCATGGGGAGTCTCAGAGTGTCAGGCTCGAATATGGAGTGGCCCTGGGAGAAGGGAGCTAGTATTTAGGTACCTACGGCGCACCCGATACTTTTGCGTTCACCATCTCCTTTGAAGAGATGCAGAGCTTCACACTGCCAGGGAATAGGATTATAGAGAAGAGTCCACTTGCCAAGACTCAAAAAAAAAAAAAAAAAAAAGAGACTCAAAATGACAAGTTTCTCAGACAGCCTTGCAAAGATGGGAAGCTTCAGACCTAGCTATGACATAAATGTTTTAATGATCACAGAGAAGATAAGAGGCCCGAAAGGGATGACCCTTACTGTTGGAGGCAAAAGCTGCAGAATCAAAGAAATAACCAGAAGCAGGAAAAGGCTGCACACTTTAGCCATGTTGTGGACTTTTTAAAAAACATTGTTTGTACTGCAAAGATGAGAAGTTGCCAGGCTGACTGAGATTCCTCTAGGTTTCCTGGGGACTTAGCTTCCATGGTTCCTAAGTTCTTATTTAGGGGAGAGTGCTATGCTGTATTTGTCCCTGTGAGAGTAACTGAGCATAGACGGTAGGGAAAGTCACTGAGAAGAGAATTCTCTACCTTTTCCTTTTTTCACTCTGAAAGTCTTTGAAAGCCAAGGAAGTGAGGGACTTGTGCTTTCAAAATGGCCATGGTGGCCCCAGGGCCAGCTGGATAATGTCAGTTCTTACCTGGCCAGTGGCTGGCTCTCCTAAGCATAGGTAAGAGTTGCTTCACCATTGCAGGTGTCCTGGAGTTTTCTGTGGTCTTCTAAGATGAATGACAGCTATGCCTGTGCCCCTTGGTCTCTGCAGACATCCCTAAAAGGAAGGTCAGTAACTGGAATCTTTCTGACATCTTGCAGTTGAATTTCTGAATTCCTTCTCACTTCCTTGGGGTGGGAGGGCCAGTACCTGAGCGCTGGAAGGTTTAGCCCTATTCAATTGTGATACTACAGGACTGTGAAAATGCTTGTCCTAAACCTAAAATGCCACAGGCTTATACTCATGAGGTGATTTGCTTAGCATGTCGCCGAGTCACAAGATGTTTTGCTCATTATGAAACTGTTTTGTCATTGACTCATGAAACCCAAAGTCAGATGAAACATCATTGTAAAGACATGGTACATTTATTTCAGTATTAATAAAAGAAGACAATTCCGGCTCAGAATGCAGTTTCTGAGGAGGCCTAAAGGAATCCGAAGTTTGAGTTTAGTATTAATCACTCTGTCTGCCACTGAACCCACTGTCCTCATATTTCAGTGATCGAAACAAAGGCAAAAACGTCAGCTCTAGGCTTGGAAGCACAAGTTCCAAAAGAACCCCATTGCCTGTTTTTTTCCCTTGCAAATAAATAGGTCTCCAAGGAGAGAAAGCCCAAGTAGGATTTCAAAGTATGACTGTTCCATATCTTCCTTGGGTTCTCCAGTTTGGCATAGAAACCCTGGTACCACTGCAGACTGTATATGTCATAGGAGTTCAGCCTGGACCTGTACTCTAGAGCAGGAATCTCCAAACAGGTGCCAAGAGGAGGTAGTTCCCATTTCCCAGAAGCCACGCAATCACTGGGCTGCAGGGGGTGGGGGCTGGAGACACCCAAAGGAAAGGGAAGGCCTCGAATGCCAGGGAGTATTGTTGGAAGGCCATGAGTGTGGAAGAGCCGGGAGACAAGGAGAGCAGTGAGGGGCCCCTGAAGCCATTGGGAGAGAGCTGATGAGGGTCTCACCTAGAGGAGGTAGAGCAGGTAGAGAAGGTAGAAGGGATTCCTTGAGAGAGAAGGAATGACTACTTGAGGAATGTTTCAAAGGCAACTCTCCAGCACAGCCATGTCTTTCAAATTTTGCAATTTCGTTCTCCCTCTTTGGTGTTGACTGGGATCTTTAAGTGTGAGAGTGAGAAAGCTCAGGGGTGCCCAGAAGGTAGACACAACCTCATGCTAGTCACATAGCTTATAGTTTATAACCCTGCCACTGCTACCACCAGCACCACGCCATTTGTGGCTCCAAATTTCTTACATTTAGCTCTCTCCCATGCTTTGCTCAGCCTCCACATTCCCAAGGAAACTTTGTGTCCCACTTTGAACTCTCAAAATTGATAAATAATTGCAATGCACTAGGCCGTGGTTTGATTAATTTTTTGTTTTGATTTATGTTTGTTTTACTTTTAAATCAACTCTCCTCCCTCTAAGAGATAAAGCAATGATAGAAAATAAATGGAACTTGTGCTTACTACAACTCACCCTGCATAAATCATCTTGCCCTTGGTGAATGGGTAAATGACTGTTTGTAAGGTTGCAAATTGAATTTGCTTGGGCACGTTAGGGAACAGAACCAATGGGGATGATGTGAGAGTATTCTAAATAAGCTGCTTTAAGAAATTTTAGGGTTTTTCTCCCTGATCTACTGCTCTAAAATATTTTGTGTGCTGAGAAGTTGCCTGGAGTTAGGATGAGCAGCTTCTACAGCGTGAGGCTCAGTGTGACTGTGCCAGGCATTAGAAGCAGGCCCAGGGGACCTTAAGCATCTTTCCTGGGATGAGGGAAGATGTGACAATCATCACGCAGGGCTGGGCCTGAGCAGAATAAGAAGCAGACCAAAGCTAATAGGATTCGTGGCAGGATCTTTCCCAACAGTGGTTCCAAACCTGGCTACATGGCCAAATTCACTTAAGAGTTTAATTATAGATCCATGAGCCAAACCTGAGATTGGACTCAGAATTTTTAAGGTTGGGACCCAGAAATTTATGTTTTAAAAAAGTTCTTCAATTGACGAACAGGTTTTTAAACATTACTTCTGGTAGTTGGAGCTAGAATGAAAGAAACTAAGGAATGAGGTTGAGTCTCCCAGTAATTGCAACCTTGCAGAAGTACCTCTGGGTTTCACTTCTTTCTTATACAATTTGAGTTTCTAGGTCCCTCCAGGCTGTAAAATGTTATGTTTAGATAAATGAGAGTTTTGACACGGTTTCAGCAGTTGTATTTCTGTTTTTGTGCCTTTGGGTTTAGATACTCATTGACAGAGCTTGCCGTTTATGTAGGTGGGGTCTGTGGCTGACTGTGGAGTCTGTTCGATGGATTCTGAGAAGGTCTTTCTCCATCAGAACATCTGCCACACCAACCTGCTTTCACTTCCAGAAATCTCTCCATTAGAGGAAAGAGTTAAGGTGAGGTCTCTTTAGTAGCACATAAATCCCCTTTATGAGGGGTTATTAAGCTGTGTTAGCAAGTTAACAGTGGTTTTATATAGCATATTTTAGCATTCCTCAGCCACTTTTTCTACCATGACACCCATGAACTGAGGCTGTCCACGTGAATCTCACCTCCTCTCTGATGTAATCAAAGCCTGACTGTGACCCCACTCTTTCCTCCTGCTAAGAAAGCAACTCAGATTGCAAATAGTGAAAGTGAATTTATTACTAGAATAACCTAGAATCAACTCAAGTTTTATAAAAATTTCTCTGAATTTGGGATATTTGTTGAGTAAAAAATTTACTTGTGACTTACATCTTCTGATTGCAATTATATTAGTTTACTAGGGCTGGTGTGACAAAGTACCACAAACATGGGGACTTAAATAACAGAAATTTATTGTCTCACAGTCCAGAAGATAGAACGTCTGGGATCAAGGTGTTGGCAGAGTTGGCTCCTTTGAGGGCTGTGAGGGAGGATCTGTTTCAGGCCTCTCTCCTTGGCTTACAGATGGCTGGTTTCTTTCTATGTTTCCTCACATTGTCTTCCCTCTAGGTATGTCTGTGCCTGTGTCCAAATTTCTTATTTTTGTAAGGATACCAACCATGTTACGTTAGGGAGAGATCTCACTCTAATGACCTTATTTTAACTTGGTCTTCTGCAAAGACCTTATTTCCAAATAAGGTCACAGTCACAAGGCACTGGGGGTTAAGACATCAACATCTTTTAGGGGCACACAATTGAACCCATCATAGTGACATTCCATTGTGGCATTGGTGGTGAGAAACCAATGAATTAATTTATGAGGTGGGTCATTTGCTTAGAAAATTAATAACATTATAGATGCATTTTTTTTCTGGTATGAGCTGGAGAGACTGAAGATGGAGCAGGAACTGGCAGGGGCATGTGACCAGTCCAGAAGGAAAGGTCTTGGATTGTCAACAGAAAGAAACTGGGACTAAGTGGTTGAAGGAAGTGTTGCCATCACTAGGAGGGCTATTATAAAGTAATTGCAAGAACATGAAATACAAACTGAGCCTTCATGGGATGGTGCAAGACTGCTCCGTTAGGTACATGTGGGAAGGATAAGGTTATTAGAGTCAGTTTTGGAGTCAGCAGCTGTTTTACCTCTATGCTCCTTAGAGTTTCATAATAAATGAAAGAGAGTAGTATTAAATTTTTAATGAATAACCTTCTTACTGTTGTAATAAAAACATCAATCACATCATTAATACAACCAGTACTTTATCTCAAATTTGGTAGTTTTCTACTAGTAAATATTTAGCCTGTACAATTGTACAGCACATATATTGTGTGTTGACATATATGAGGGCTGTCCAGAAAATATCCAGCCATGTAACCATTCTCATTATATAATGATGGATGGATACTTTCTGGAAAGCCCTTGTATTTTGAAACTAATACAGGAAGTAGTCTAGAGAATGAGGGCATTTGATAGTATTTTGGGAATAAATGGTGGTGTGTTGCAGCCTGCTTGCACTGCCATGAGACAATTGTGCACCTTTTTTCCTAAGTCCGCGATCATGTTGGTATCTTGAAGTTGGTCAAGGTGGTGAGAGAATTTGCACTATGGCAATTGGCAAATGATACAAATCCAAACTTTAATTTTTTTTTGAGAGCTGGTTGTTAAACGTTCACTAGAACACCACTAGAAATAAACTACAGTTGTAAACAAATTAACGTACTCTGATATTGCAGGAATTTACAAAAGAAAAACTCTTTCCTGATGAACAAAGAATAGCTGATTCTTGGTACCATGCTGTAGAATAGTTTGTGAAGATAAATTATAGAGCCAGTTTAGAAAACAGATCAAATGCATTTGAACTGCAATTTTGTAATGGCTTCTAAAGCTGCTGAGCAACTTGGAGAGGTAATTTTGGTATGTGAAATATATTCATTAAGAAGAGTGAAAATTCAAACTCCCTGCTTCCCTGACAGCAGGATAATTAATAGCAGGGCTAGAAAGATCAGCATTTTCATGGAAAACCTTGGAAATCAGAAAGTTCCAAACTTGTCATTAGTTGAATTTTAAATTTTTAAAAGGAAAAAACCAAAGGCTAATTAAACATTTGTTGATTCAATCTATATATTTTATGAGTCATATTATAGGTACTTAAGTGAAGAAAAAGGAGCTTAGGAACTTAGAACCTAGATGCGGTGCCTTCTTTGGGTGATTTGCATTCTCCTCCTGGAATTACTAGAAAGGACTAAAGATAGCCCTGAAATGTCAGTCTTTCTGGATGGAGGAGACTGCAGTGCCTCTCAAACCTTAATGTGCTTACAGATCACTTGGGGTAACTTGTTGAAATTTAGATTATCATTCAATAAGTCAGGGATGGGATGGGGTGGGATGGGCTTCGCTACTGGTCAGCAGACCATGCTGAGAAAGGAGCTGTAAGTCCCTCCCACTTTGCAAGTAGGGAGACACTCTTTAGCGGGTCTGATCCTGCCTCTCGCCCACCTTCCCCGGGCAGCAACCAGGATTTGAAATAATTTGCCTACTTCCATTCTTCTACTCTTCCTTTCACTTTAGATTTCTTTAGTGGTTTGGAGTAACAGTGGTCTCCCTTAAAAATTCCTCTGCAGTCACTGCTTCTTATCATTTAATCCTGTCCGCTCTTTCTCTCTCTCTCTCTGGCTTGAGACTTACTGGGATCTTTGTTATTCTGCACAGCTTCCAGTAGAGGTCATTGCCTTGTTACAGAAATATTTTCTTTCTTATCCTAAGAGATAGGCTGGGATGACTTTGCATTCTATGAGGAGTCAGTCTAAGGGCCCAGGTCTCTCCAAGGTCACTGGTTTGCATATAATACCACCTCCATCCAAAAGTGGGAGACCCTCTACCTTCTGGTTGGTTAATCTAAGTACCAAAAATGGGCAGACTTTTCCAATTACCTGGAACAAATGAAGGAAAAACTGAAACATGGCCAAAGTGCTGCAAAGTTTTAGTGCGGTGTGTTAGTCTGCTAGGGCTGCCATAATCTAGTACCACAGACAGGGTGGCTTAAGCAATTGAATTTTATTTTTTCACAGTTCTAGAGGCTAGACGTCCAAGATTAAGGGATGGACAAGGTTGGTGCCTTCTGAGGGCTGTGAGGAAAAGATCTGTTCCAGGCCTCTCTCCTCGGCTTGTGGACAGTGTTCGTCTCCCTGTGTGTTTACGCTCTTTCTTCTGCATGCATCTGTGCCCACACTTCCTCTCCTTATAAGGACACCAGTTATACTGGATTAGGGCCCTCCTTAATGAACTCATTTTAATTTAATTACCTCTTTAAAGACCCTGTCTCCAAATGTGATTACATTCTGAGGTGCTGGGGTTTAGGAATCAACAAAAGAATTCTTTGTGGGGAGGGGACAAAATTCAGTTCCTAGCATGCCGTAAATAAACACATTGTCCTAGCAGAATAGAACTTCTCTGATGCATATAGCTAGGTCTACAGCCAAAATTTACCTGGAAAATTTAAATTAAAACTATACCTCTTCCTCCACAAACTTAGTGTATCTGGAAAAATAGAATTAAAATAAAAATCAATTTGCTCCACTTATCTTAAGTAATTATTCATTTTCTTATAGATGCTCTGAATTGAAGGTTGATCTAGGAGGAAAGACAAAGGGGAAGGAAACTCTGAAGTCGGAGACAGAATGCAAAACTTCCAGCTATGTTTTCCAGACTGTGGGAATTTCCCTTTAAATTTTCTCCCACTACTATTTCTTTCTATTCTATCACAATTTCTTTGTTCTATCAGGTCTGCTTAGTTTCTCTTTTCTTGAGGTCATTCCAGATCATATAAACTGAAAGTTAGTTTCTGTCCTCTGAATTCGTTACTTTATTCCAGAAACTTACTAGCACCCACTATATTTGGAATACACTGGGAATACCAGCTTGAATATGTCAATTCCTTCTCCCCAGTAACTCGTTACAGTGGAATAGAAATGTTTGTAAGGAAGGTGTGGCTGGGCGCCATTGTAGGACAGCTGGAGGAGTGACTTCTGGGGGATTCAGGAGATGATTCATCTGCCATTCATTCCTGTGCCTTAGCAACCCTCTCCTTACCCACCCATGAATTGCTAAATTGTCATCTTTGTATTTCTCATAAGGTAGTGCATACTGTAGCAATGAATGCTTCTCAAAGCATGAATAAGATCAGTGTACTCCTACTCCAGAATAAATGTTGAAGCCCTGTTCTGTAAGGTGCTTGCCTGATCTGCTCGTAGTTCAGCAGGGCCCACGCTGGCCAGAAAACTGTTAATCCTACTCCCAGGGCACTTTATGGGAACAAAAAGATCTGCTGAAACTGACTGAACACAAATTAGAATTATATGAAATTTACTATATAGTTGTTTTATAGATGCAATAATTAAAATATAAAGTGAGGTTTTGAGATTAACATTTATTTTCTCCTTTCTAAGAAAATAGTGAAAGAAAACCCTAGCTAGCTTTGACTAAGAGAAGTGTCTGTCTTGGTCTGCTTCAGATTTTCAGAGTTCTTGCATTAATTTTCTTCCAACTCTTCTACCCTGTTGTATCTCATGCTTTTTGGTGTTAGAATGGTCACTTCTTCACAGTGGGGACCTTTTTTAATTATAACGAAGATTCTAAATTTTCTGCGGGCCCATTTTAAGTGCAGAAACTTCACTAGTTTCACGGAAGAAGGATTCCTAATGCTCACATTTGGGAGCCTTTGTAAATTTGAAAAGGTTCTTCTTTCTTATTGCAGGGTCTTGAATGATGACATATCCACGTGAGTACTCTGATGGCTCCATTTTTACAAAGATTTAGTTTCTTTAGAGGTCGAAGAGTCTGTCAATTTGACCCCAAATGAAACACAACCTCACAGCCAAGAACCATGAATATCATAACATCCTGTCTGGTTTTAGCCATTCTGTTTAACCAAATATTGAAGTGGTTAAACAGTGATTATGAGGCAATTGTTCTCTTTTGTTGGACACCTAATTTTCAAAGACAGCTGCTACATCCTGAATGGAGACTGAGGGAAAGGAAAAGAGCTTCAACGGACTTTCTCCAGTAGTGCTCTTATGCTCAACTCCATGGCTCGCTGTTTTCTTCCCCTTATTAACCCACCTCCACTGAAGAGAATGGACTTGCTATTCCTTTATTTGTCCCCAATTCCTTTTCATTTCCACCCTCTTGGCTTAGAGGTAACAAGATGGAGTGCATGCTAGGTCTGAGCGCCTTTTCTTCAGAGCCACATTAGAAGTCCCCAGCAGAAGACATGAGCAGCCTTGGAAGCCCTGTGACTAGAACATCAAACCTAGACAAGCATGAGCTAAAACAGAATTGCCAGAGTGTTCCCAGATGCTCCTTTCTTGTGAGCTATTTAGCATCCTGTTTTAGGTTCCTCAGGTCTAAAGTAGATATGTGGTTCTTGAGTCATCTGAACAAGGACATTGCCCCACTGGATTTTCTCTCTGCATGGTTTGTACCTGGGCAACTTATGTCCCAGCAATATTTTATTGTATTTTTGGCACAGGTTAAAGGTTTGGACTAAAATGAGGACACTGTGTAGGAGCTGGTCACGGGGTTTATTTGTCAGTTTAACACAAACTGCATCTCTCTCCCCAAGGAGAACACATTCTCTGTTTCCTTTAATCTTTTTCACAAGTGATGACAGTATGTATTAACAGAGGGCAAGAATAAATCATTGGGTTAAAGTGTTAATGATCATCTAATAATAAGATGTGATAGGATTATATTAGAATTGCAGAATTGGGCTATTTATTAAGAGTGGCATGCTATCAAATTATAAGCCTTGGAGGACCTAGGGATAATTATTATCTTGTAAAAATGCAGAAAGTTAAAGTCTTTTTGAAAGCCTATCTTATTATTTTGCTATAAATTATGGCCAAATAAGGTTAACTCTGAAAAATGCCTGATATGTGAAAAAATATTTTATTAGTATTTAAATGAGACCTTATCTAACCCTTTCTGGTAATTTTAGGGGAATTCCATATTTTTGATATCTTTCTTATGCAAAAAATATTAAAGCCAGATTGGCAACATAGAAATTAATATGTTTTAAAAAATGTTTAATTCAGCAGTATCAGAAGATTATTAGCCACAATTATATTACATTCTGTAATAGCTCATTACAAAACATGTTATGAAATAGAATAGCTAAAGAAGTTGTATATTCAGTCTGCGATGATTTGAAAGAAAGGGCAGAGTGACTAATAAACTGAATATAGAAACTCAAAAGTGAGAATTTGACCCTTTAACTGAACTGAATACCTAAAGAACAAACCATTTTTTTGATAATATTAAGTAACTTTTCTGCATGTTCTTTGAGCTTCAGTTGA
The DNA here is from genome assembly GCA_004363605.1 of Indri indri. NCBI lineage: Eukaryota > Metazoa > Chordata > Mammalia > Primates > Indriidae > Indri > Indri indri. The sequence goes on along the minus strand of RJWJ010020895.1, from coordinate 6,787 downwards.
GTGACCTTTATCTACCTCATTGTCTGCTATCATCTCCAGCCTTGCTCAGCCTCCCATTTTTGGACTATTTTCAATTTTTCTTTTTTGGCTTCTTTATCAGAATATCTAATTTTAGCTCCCACCCCATCTCTCCCTTTCCTTTCTCAAAAAATTCTTGAAGGATGTTCTATCCTAATTAGTATAATTTATTCATAATCCCCTAAGCCATTGCATCTTGGCATCAATTCCTACCATTTTACCAAAATCATTCCTAATTGCTGGATCTTGCAGTCCTTTTTTTTTTTTCTGTCATTGTCTTTGAAAACACGTGAATTTGACGCAATTAATCCTCCCCTCTTTCCTGAAACTCGCTTGGCTTCTCTTTATCAATCTTTTTTTTAGGGGTATGCTATTTGCTCACTTCAGATTGTAGGTTAAGGAACCCTTCTGCTTCCTCGGTTTTAGCCACAATTCTGGGACTACAGGAGAAATTCCCACCCTTTATCTGATTATCCAGATAGGCAAGTCTAGTAAATCTACAGTCATTATATTACTGGTCCAGTTCAATAACCTTCCCAAATTCTATGCCTTAAATCATACAGATACTTTCAGTGCTTATGTAAATCTAATTTGTATAAAACCACTCAGCAGTATAGAGAATCAAAGGGACATTTTTGGTTCCTCCTCTTGGGCAAAGCTTCATATTATTTAGGTTAAAGACAGTCTGATGTATGTGGTTTGGATGTTGGCATTGAATATGAAGCACTGTCCCAGACCTGTAGACAGCATGATAGATTCTACTCCAACAGCATCTGCAGCTATGAAACTGGGGGATTGGAAGACTACAACACATTCCTAAGGACTCTAGCCAAGCACTGCACTGATTTCTCAAGATGGAAAGGATGTAACCTATATATCAACTGTCCCCTCTCTTTTATAGGAGTGTAATTACAGTAATTATTAAACACTGACAAAATGCAATAATCATATTTCAGCATATTGACAAGGGATAATAAGCACTGGCTGCCACTCCCCAGAGCCCAGGTTCAAATTTTTGAACCCCTGGCAGTTAGTGTGGGGCTATACAATGCTAGCTTTGCTTCTCTCTTATCCCTACAAGGACTATTCAGGGTAAAGAGACTGTAGCTAACGGTTCCCCAGAAATAGGAATGGGGTGGGTTAAGAAAGGTCCCACACAGGGTATGCAAGTAAATGCACTGATTCAATGTGACATGAATAAACAGCTTGGCAACCAAGGAAAAAATAATAATAAAAAAAGATCTAGATAAAGAAATAGCCATGGTAAATATGGTCTCAGCCTACCTTCCCATGATTAACATTAGCGACTGAAGTTGAAAAATGCCTCTGGAATGTCATCTGGGTTTCTTGTTAGATAAAATCAAAGTACACAATTTGTCCATCCTAATAAGGCATAGTCTCTTAACTGCATAATTGTACCTAGGGATAGACAGGAAGCTCTTTCATGATTAAAAAGTTATACCAAAATAAGTAGAGAGCTGGAAATCTTAATACATGTAAATATAAATAAAGTTGCTCTACATTTCCAGATCACGCATGTGACTGTGTGTCTCCCCAGATGTATAAACAGTAGGACCTGAAAGCTCTACCTATGGTGATGATCCAGGAGACATTCCAAGAAACATAAAACTAATCAGGTTCAGAGAAAGTTATTTTTGTCTAATTATATAAATAACATGGATGACTGACAAGATAGACTTATTTCCAGGGATCCCCAGATGTATCAGTTATTACTGCTGCATAATAAGCCATCTTAGACTAAGTGGCATAAAACAACACTTTATTCTGCTCATGACATATGTGGGTCAGGAATTTAGAAAGAGATATACTATAGGGATAGCTTATCTCTGTTCCATGATATCTGGATTGTCAGTTGGGAATACTCAAAGGATGTGGGGTGACTGAATAACTGGGGGGTGAAATAATCTAAGGACCATTTATTCAAGTGACTGGCACCTGGGTTGGGGAGACTCAGAGACGAGGATTGCTGACTGGAATACCTCCATGTGGTCTCACCACATGCGTGGCTTGGTTTCCTCACAGCACAGCAGCCTCAGGGTAATCAGACTTCTTACATGGCAAGTATCCCACAAAACAAGGTGGAAGCTACATCATCTTTTATTACTGAGTCTAAGAAGTCATATGAGTCACTTCTGCCACCTCTATTAGTTATAAGCCTACAGAGATTCATGACCAGGGGTTATAGACCCCAATTCTTGATTAGAAGTGTCAAAGCTATATTGCATGGAAACATGTGAGATGGGAGATATGGCTGTGAATATTTTTGGAAAATATAATCTGCAACACTGGGACTAAGCTTATTTAAATTATGTACCCAGAGAACTACCAAGCTTGGAGTCCTCTGCTCAAGATGAGCTCAGGTGCTGGCCTATATGCATATAATAATGAAATTGATCCCCCAGCTAGGGAAGCATATAAGTACAAAGCCTCCTGGCAACGGTCCTCAAGGGTAGTGTCTTCAAGAGTAGATGGGTAGTATGGGCATTTTAACAATTTTGATTCTGTGGATCCGTGAACATGATATATTTTTCCATTTGCTTACATCATCTACATTTTCCTTACTCAGTGATTCATAGTTCTCTTTGTAGAGATCTTTCACCTCCTTGCTTAACTATATCCCTAGGTATTTTATTTTCTTTTTAGCTATTGTGAAAGGTGTTGAGTATATGATTTGATCCTCAGCTTGACTGTTGTTGGTGTGTAGGAATGCTGCTGATTTGTGTACATTGAATTTTATTTTGTAAACTGAGATTTTCCTGAATTTATCAATTCTGGGAGTTTCTTGGTAGAATCTTTGGGGTTTTCTAGATAGAAGATCATATCATCAGCAAAGATTGATAGTTTGACACCCTCTTTCCCCATTTGGATGCCCTTAATTTCCTCATTTTTCCTGATTGGTCTGGCTAGGGCTTCCAGCAGTATGTTGAATGGAAGTGGTGACAGTGGGCATCCTTGTCTTGTTCCAGTTCTGAGTGGGAATGCTTTCAACTTTTCCCCATTCAGTAGGATGTTGGCTGTGGGTTTGTCATATATGGCTTTTATAATTTTGAGACATATTAAATCTATGCCTATTTTGTTAAGAGTTTTATCATAAAATGGTGCTGAACTTTGTTGAATGCTTTTCCTGCATCTATTGAGATGATCCTATGATCTTTGTTTTTGCTTCTGTTTATGTGGTGAATCACATTTATGGATTTATGTATGCGAACCATCCTTGCATCTCTGGGATGAAGACCATTTGGTCATGGTGGATTATTTTCCTGATTTGCTGCTGAGTTTGGTTTGCTAGAATTTTATTGAGGATTTTTGCATATCTATTCATAAGGAATGCTGGTGTATAGTTTTCTTGTTTTGTTGTGTCCTTTCCTGGCTTTGGTAGCAAGGCAATACTGGCTTTGGAGAATGAGTTGGGGAGGATTCCTTCCTTTTCAATGTTGTGAAATAATTTATGCAGTATGGGTACCAATTCTTCTTGGAGGTCTGATAAAATTTGTCTGGGAAACCATCTGGTATATGACTTTTTTTTTGTTGGAAGATTTTTATTGCTGCTTCAATTTCATTGCTTATAATTGGTCTATTCAGGACTTCTATTTCTTTCTGATTGAGTATTGGGAGATTGTGCATTTCCAGGAATTTGTCCATTTCCTCAACATTTTCAAGTTTATGTGCATAGAGATTTTTATAATATTCATAGATCACCCAGATTCAATGCAATCCCCATCAAAATACCAATGTCATTTTTCGGAGATCTAGAAAAAATAATAGTACACTTTGTTTAGAACCAGAAAAGAGCCTAAATAGCCAAGGCAACCTTAAGCAAAAGGAACAAATCTGTAGGCATCACTTTACCAGACTTTATACTATAAGGCTATAGTAACCAAAACAGTATGGAACTGGCACAAAAATAGAAATATAGACCAATGGAACAGATATAAAATCTGAACATGACCTTATTTAGAAGTAGGGTCTCTATGGAAGTAATTAGTTAAAATGATCCCCTTTGACATACACAAAAGAACCACAAGAGTTTTGAGAATATTATACCACCCAAAACATTGCCAGCTTGAACCAAAGGGGACAGAGAGGGGATGAAATGAGGGAGGGTAGTCAGATTTATGGAATTTTACATGCAGAAAACAGGCCTATAAAGCTACTCAGCTGCAAACATATTATCCTTCAAGAAAAGGGAAGAATGTCTCTGAGATAGGCCCAGAAGTCAGCAGCACTGGCAGAGCCTCCTTGGGCCCAGATGCCAAGGCTGATGACAGGCACAGAGGATGGAGCATCAAGCCACAAAGATTATTTTCATGCCTTGAAACTTGATGGAATTTGTCTCACTTAGATTTGAGACATGCTTGGAAACAATGACTTCTTTATTCTTCTTAATTTCTCCATTTTGAAATGGGAATGTTTATCCTATGCCTGTCTAATTATTGTATTTTGGAAGCTGATGGCTTGGTCTCTAGTTATACAGGTCCGCAAGTGGGGAATAATTTTGCCTCAGAATGGGCCATGCCCAGAATCTCACCATACTTGATTTAGATAATTTAGAAGATGAGAGTTGGGACTGCTTGAGTTGATGATACTTAGATGAGATTTTGGACTTAGAGTTGATATTAGAATGGGTTAAGAATTTTGGAGATGATGAGATGGAGTGAATGTATTTTTGTACTTTGGAAGAATATGAATTTTGAGGGGCCAGAGGGCGGACTATCGCAGGTTGAATTGTATCTCCCAAAAAGATATGTTAAAGTCCTAACCCCTGGTACTTGTGTATATGATCTTATTCAAAAAAAGAGGTTTTGCAAATGTAATTAGGATAAAATCATACTGGATTATCCAATGACTGGTGTCCTTGTAAGGAAAGAGAAATTTGAAGACATATAAAGACAGGGAAGAATTCCATGTGAAGACAGGCACAGATTGGAGTTATGCTGCCACAAGCCAAGCAATGATAAAGATTATTGGAAACTATCACAAGTTAGAAGAGGTAAGGAGGGAATCTTCCCTAGAGCCTTTAGAGGGAGACTGGCCTTATTGACACTTGGATTTCAGAATTCTAGCCTTTAGAATTGTTAGAGAATAAATTTCTGTTGTTTCAAGCCACCTGGCCTATGGTAATTTGTTATGGCAGACTTAGGAAGCTAGTATAATGTGGGATTCTGTTTATATAACGTTCTAGAAACTACAAACTAATGTCTAGTGACAGAAATTAGATCAGTGGCTTGCAGGAAATTTGGGGTGCAGTTGGGGACAGGAGGAGGGAAGAAAGGATTACAAAGGGATATAAGAAAACTTTTGAGGATGATGGATATGCCCATTATCTTGATTATGGTGGTGATTTCATGGTATAAACTTGGCAAAGTGTAAACTTTCAATATGTGCAGTTTATTTTCTGTCAATTATACCCCAATAAAGCTGTTAAAAAGTAATTTCTGGGGAGGAGAATTGGGTTTGGAATGGAATTAAGTGGGAGCCGATGAAACAATTACATAGATTCTGTTTTTCTTCTTTTGTTAATGTTGCACTGTCTTTTTTTCTGAAAAATAGGAAGAGAAACATCAACTTCATTAAATTCTTGGAAATTAGCTCTTAAGTGGGCTTAAATGATGTAGCATTAATCTCCCTTGGGCACTTTTGCCATCATCCACTTTTGACACCTTTCTCCTAACATTTTACTTTAAGTTGGATTCTATTCTTCCTCTATCAAGCTAAATAATTGGAAGTTCATTCAGAATTACATTTGTTTTATTTGTCTTTTCTGAGAAACATTTTCCAATGTGCTATTATAATTCAGTTAGCAGAAAGTTTGTCCTAACTAATGTTTCCATAATGACAGCTATTTTGCTCTTCTGAGGGGCAGATGAAGCTAACTACTTTTCTATTAGGGCAAGGTAGGAAGCGGGAATAAAATTTTATTTCTTGATCCAGGTGTTGAATCCAGGTGCTGGATTACATACATACATTCATAGTGTTTGCAAAAATTCTTGTGTGATTTGATGATTTATGATTGGTGAAAGGTGGGCAAAAAAGGGGAATTAAAGCTTTGTAGTATTTCACATTGTTGAACACTTTCTTCTTAAAATCTTTAATGCCAGAAGTCTTCCCTAGCTATTCTTCTGTTGCTCTGGTTGTCCATTTCTAGTTTCTTTTTTGTGATCTTCTTTCTTCGTTTTGTTTGGTTTTCTTTGAAACATACCTCTGTTCTCTCTCTCTCTCTCTCTCTCTCTCTGTGTCTCTCTCTGTCTCTCTCTCTCTCTCTGTCTCTCTCTCTCTCATCAGAGACTCACTCTGTTGTCCTGGCTAGAGTGCACAGGCGTCATCATAGCTCACTGCAACTTCAATCTCCTGGGTTCACACAATCCTCCTGCCTCAGCCTCCCAAGTAGCTGGGACTACAGGCATGCATCATGACACCTGGCTAATTTTTCTATTTTTAGTAGAGATGGGGTCTTGCTTTTGCTCAGGCTAGTCTCGAACTTGTGAGCTCAAGTGATCCTCCTGCCTCTGTTTCCCAGAATGCTAGGATTACAGGCCACTGTGCGCCCAGCCCCTCTGTACTTTCTTTTCAGATGACCTCATCTAAAGCAATGGCTTCAAGCAGTACACTTAACCATTGCCACTCACATTTCTACTGAGCTTTACACTTTTATGCCCTGCTGCCTAAAGGGTATTTTCATTTGCTTTTCCTACCTCTGTGTAGTGAGATGTACCCCATCTTCCCAGTGTCCACTTCATAACATAAAACC
>RJWJ010020894.1:0-28532 GCA_004363605.1 Indri indri | reverse complement strand
TTGCACTAAGCACTTTGCCCTACACAGTCTTGCGAAGTTGGCTTTGTTATCTCCATTCCATACACACAAAAAAGCAGACCAGGGAACTGAAGTGTTTGAGCCAGGATGCAAACCCCTATCCGAGTGAGTATGGAAGCAGGGTCTCCCAAAAAGTAAACAAACCAAACTAGATTAACAATCTATCAGACTCCACAGATTCCTCCCTACTGAAAATATGTGCTGTTCTGATTCTACTTTAATTCTGACTCTCCTCTACATTGTTTCTAGGTGCTCTCATACTATTTTGCTCAAATTTGTCAAAGATCGTAAACTACTTGGGTGTAAACACTGACCTGAATTCCACAGGGCAGTCTAATTTCAGGCCAGCAGTGTACTTGGCAAATGCAAGCCCTTACCAGATGCACATATTTTGATTAATAAAGCAACAGGTCTATGCTCATCAGCTTCACTTATCCCTTATTAAAAATAATGATGATAATATTTTCCCTTAACTTTGGTGACCCTTAATTATTCTTCTTGCAAGGTTTTTGTTTTTTTTTTGACTATTATCACTGTGATTTTAGCACAGTGCTGAAATACATTTTTTAAAAAAAGGAAAAAAGTAAAAAGTACAGTAATCATTATTAGTGTGGTCATATCATCAACTTACATTTATGTCTAATACTTTTTACCTGTCACGTCTACCAGCATCATACAGGGAAATAAAGTCTAGTGGTTGAGAGCACATGTTTCAGAGTCTGGCACAACTCTGTGACAATCCTAAACATATCAATAACCAAAAGTGCTTCCTTTGTCCAGATTATTTTAACCTTCCTAGCTCTCGCTTTCCTTGTGGATAAAATGAGGATAATCAACACTCCTCACAAAGGGCTGGTATAAGATAAAATATACAAATAATAGTGTTTGGCATATAGTAAGAGCAAGATAACTAGTGGCTATTGTTACCAGATAGTAATGAAAAACATTTATGGACATGAGCAATAAATATTATGGACACTGTTGGACAAAGGTCACTGTCACTATTTAGAGTTTGGTGCTAGTGGAGCCTAGATTGAATTTGCTCTTACGTGGACAATTAAGCTTTATACTTGTACCACAGGTATAAAGACCAGACCTTGATCTGGACTGTTTGGAAAATGCATGCCTTTGATGATACGGACTAAGAGACTAAAGAACCATGAGATTAAATGCCTCGCCAAATACATCCAACTGTGCGTGCTGCTGATGACGGCAGTATCTATGCAAGGAGCAGCACATATTTTCACTGTCCATTATTTGCATTAAGCTAAGAAGAAAAATATTTCAAACCCATGGTTCCCAAGGCTTTTTGCTTTTGCTATTATATTTTAGTTCCAAGGAAGGCTCCTTGGTCTGATGACCTCTTCCCTCTGCACCTTTCTCTCTGTTTGTGTCTCTTATGTGCCCAATCATCCATGTGCATGATGATGACAGAGCCATTTCCTCTTCAGCTGTTACCCTTGAGTAGTTTTCCAATCCTTTATAGGCTACACACTTAAAGGCATAATTCCTACCCACTTGCAACTTTTATTCTAAAGGAAATAAAACTAATCAGGCAAAGATTGCCAGAGTAAAATGAATTTTTTCAAATACTTCTCACACATGGAATAGTTCCATTCAATGCTCTTACAATTATAGGGCAAATGCAAATAAGTCTTTCTCCACTCAGTATGCTCAACTATATTTCTCCTTTTGTTTCTATCCACTGACTTCCAGTATCCTCTTTACTCCTCATTAATTATACCAAAAAAAGCGTTCATTGTAATAAAAATTGATTATTTATAATAATTAATCTTGAGTGACAGGCAAATGTCAGGTTTCAATCACTATGTAGAATATTTGTTTGCAAGGTAAAATTGTGAGATTTTTCTGTTGAGTGATATTGTTCAAATGCTCCAAGGAAGAATTCTAGTTCTGGCACTGTGTTTTCAAAAGAGGAATACAGGACAACCCCTCCATACCTATCCCCCTCAAGTTTTCTCATCTGAACTTTACAGATAAGCCCTCTATTCTTAAGGGGTATGTAACTGGTGAACTTGAAATACTGATTGTACTGAACTTTAGTATTTTCCCTCAAATGTGGTATGACTATTGGTTAGCCCAATGCCTGATACAATGTGAGTGATCAATAAACATAAATTATAGGCAACCTCCAACTTTCCCTGTAAATATATTGAATTATGAATAAGTCTATCTGCTGTTATCAGCTCAGGCCTGGAAATGATTGCAAAGTTATTTTTATTAAGTAGTCTTTGATTTGACTCAATAATACCAGCAAATATAACTACGGTTTGTTAACCATTTGGACTACACATGATTCTGGCCCATTTTCAAAAGTACCAGGGACACGTTTATCATCTGTCTCTCCTCACTTGAATGAAAGCTGCACAAGGGCAGGCGATACTTTCTGCTTTGCTTCCTGGTGTATCTCGAGTGCCTGACACACAGTCAGTGCTGAGTACACATTTGCTGGATGAATGGCAAATGCTGAGCGTGGCTTGTACGGCCCTTCTTGAGCTGGCTCCATGTACATGCAGGGCCTGCTCCTCACACGCTTCTTCTTCCAGTGCTCAGTAGGAGACGCATAATCCTTTCTCTTACTTCCAGCCTTCTGCAGATCTGGCTGCCATGACTCGAAGGTGCCTCCGTCCAGTGCCAGCTCCTGTGACAGCTCCCTCTGCCTGGCTGTGTCCTCCTGATCATTCGGATCTGAATGTAAATGTCAACTTCCCAACTTCTTCTGTGCTATGCCCCTCTCTGTTAGGAGCTCCCGCAGGATCCTGTATTTCTCTTGGCCTGTTTACTACTTCCTGTGTCTTCCACTAGACAGAAAGTACTCCAAGTACATGGTAATAAAGACTGTATCCCCGGCACCAAGCTGTGCAAGTGTTTGATACAACGCTGATTCTCAGCAAGCATCTGAGGAGTGGGATACTTCAATGTCTTAAAGACTGAATACTCATCTATGAAAGAACTATAGGAAGTACATATCTACATCCAGAAAAACTGATATTAATTACTATATCATACAAAATCAAATAAGCTTATAAACAATGTAATTTAAAATCCAATCAAGCAATATGTTGTCGGGACTTTCCATAAGGTATGGGTATTTTTGGACCACTAACAGTGGGATATGCCTTCAAATAAAACTTTACCAATCAAGATTCTGTGATTAGAAAAGAAGTTCATGGGTAAAGAAATGGTTATTAATATCCTGAGAAATTATTTTACATGATTAATGTTTTAACTTCTTTATTCATTAAAATAAAAAGTTTAATTCTCTCTAAAGGTTACACTTTCAACTTCCCACATATTCTAAATAAAGCAGGCTTTAATATTTGATAGTAAAATGGAATATTCTATGATGTATGAAACAAGTAAATATTTAAATTCCATACATTTTTTTTTCTATTTGGGCCATATATCATAAAACATGAGGAGCTTTTAACTGATTTTTCTCTCTGCCTTTTAATTACACTCAAACACACAGAATTCAACAGAAGCACAAAAGTCGTGAAATACAAGATACGTGAAATCTCACAGATGAAGGTCTACACCAAAATGTCAACTGGGAACCTCACCTGGACCAACCATGAAACTGTGACTTTGAGTAGCCTGGGGGTCAGATCTGTATCCATAATGTGATCAAAACATTACATGTGCAATAACCCTCATCAGACAAAAACAGTGTTATTATTCCAAAGGTCATTGCACATGTAACTAAATATACTTATTATCTACTTTACTATTTTATAGATTAAACAGCAACAACAAAAAACTCATAACATCAAACTATAACAACTTGAAGTTTGCATTTCTTTTATAGACTAGATAGCCTTAAAAATCTTTTATTGTGTAAAATAAGTCATACAAGATAGCAGACAATATTAATAAAGTGCAAAAAAATGATCCAAGTACTTGAGAAAAACATACTTGCCTACGACCAGTTTCAAAGCTAATTTCGTAGCATCCTTACGTTCTTCCCCAACCATTCTGCGTAAGGCAAAGCTTCCCTCTTCAGTGTCATTTAGCTTTAGCTGTATATTACCAGAAATAATAAATGGATGTTCTTTTTGAAATATTTATAGTGCTGACTTTCCTCTAATTTGGCTTGCCTTTCCTCTAAATTAGTAAGAATCTGTTAACATTTTTCCTTTAATACAGAAAAAACATCATTCCTACAACACATATACAATGTTTAATTGTGAATCTCCAACAATGAGAGTCTGTCGTTCATTATTATAGAAGCTAACTTTTAGGGCCATTAGATTAAATCTATCAATAGGATAATTAAAGGAAAAAAGAGATCATTTCAACCCTGTCTTTCTCTCAGTGGAAATACGCACAATGTTAACATATTAAAAATTACCCATTTTCTTTGACCTAAAAATTATTAATTTATGGCATAAAAATATCTTGGTGGTAAATAATTAGGTGCTAAGTGGGTGATGACTCACTTTTACTGAGTGAAAAAGAAATACAAGGATTTAAAAATAAGTACTTAGTTCAAGAAATATTAACAGTTTTGAAAACTAAAATGGCAATTCTTTGAAATGATGTGTAGGTCAGAGATTCCTGTTTAAATTACAGATGCCTGGATCCCAGCCCATACCTCCAAACACAAAATCTCTGCAGGTAGAGCCCAGGCATCTGCAGTGTGTGAATGGCCCATAGGTAGCTCAGATGCACCACAGGGCTGAAGAACTACAAGACGTGGTTCTATTAATATTTCCTTATGGAATCTGGAGTCCTGGGCTGACATCTCAGGAATGTCATTCATCAGATATATTTTTATATTAGATATATAAGGGCATTAGGAAATAGTGGAATAAAGTGATATTCAAAGTAAATATAGACTGAGATCTACCACAGCTTCTTTCTAGCATTTTCTGCCAAGCTTTCACTTCTACTTTCTCATTAGTCACTCAGCACTTGCAGGTGGGGTTGCTGTTGCTATGTTTATAGTTGACTCACATGTTAGTCTCCTCCTCATAAGACGGTAAACTCACCCAGGACAGGGCCCAAGTCTGGCAGTCCCCTACAGAGTGATCTATTCTCAGGGAAATAGCCTCCCTGCCCTGAAGGAAAAAAAAAAAAAAAACCTGCAACTAACTCTGCAGAAAGAGTGGACATATGAAAAAAGAAAATGTGATGTGGCTTAGCTGACCCTTCTGTGGATGAACTCCAGTCTCACAGCTTTCAGAGACACTTGAGCACAGAATAATGAAACACGAGAATCAAGAGCTCACGGGGCCCGTTCCAACCAAAGGTCACCACCCACAGTCCTAGCGGGAGAGGTAGCACTGGAGATTAATTTTATTTAGAAGAGCTTGGGCCATGGGAACAATGGCTGTAAAGCAAAACTGCGCGGTGGGTGAAAGTTCTTTGTCCCTCTCCTACACACTCAGAAACAGTGTCTCTGAAACACGTCTCATATGCCACTCAGGGGCAGCTGCTACGGTAACATCTGAAGGTGGGAAGGGTGATCAGAATGAAGACCCCCCTTCCTAACAGTGTCTACATTAATGACAACCTTAATATAAACTTCGAACAGTAAGCAAAGAAAGATTAATTCTGAGAAGGGAAATGGAAAAGCTTTTTTCATAAACTTGGTTTGCTGGGCCCTTAAATTGTCAGAGGTAACGAGGAAGGAAGAAGGTAATTAATCCAAATGCAGACAGCAGTGGCCAACCTGGGGTGGAGATGGGTGCACCAGGAGGCTAAACCCTAAACCGCAGGAAGTAGGAAAAATGAAGAAAGGAAAAAATGCTTTTGGAAGTACAACCTCTCCCTGGCCCGAGGCAAGAACTTTGTGAATCCCAAAACAGCAGTAGGAGGTGATTCAGGAGGTGATGTAGGAGTGTACCTACATTCATTCATGGGCCACCTTTCTCCACCAAGATGCCAGTCTAAAACAAGAGCAGGAATGATGCACAGAATTAAATCAATACCTGGCATGAGGTAGGGTTGCTTACATGAGTGAGGGAGAAGTGGCTTCAAAGACTCTTAGGACATGTCTATCTTTTTCAGCCCTTTATCTAGGATCTAGCACAGTGCCTGGCATTAAGCAGCATCCATCCAATAAATACTGGCTCAATCAACGACTCCATGATAAGACCTAATAAACACTTAGAAAACAGTAAACACTGGGCACAGTGGGGTAACTCCACAACACTGAGAACTTGGGTGTGGGGAATAGAGGTCTTGGCTATTCAAAGGCCACTTACGATAATTTTTCTTTAAGTACATTAGCTTATTTCCTTTAAGGACAAATTTCAAAGGGGCTAGTCCAATGAAGTAACTAGATAGAAAACAAACCCATGAAAATATTTCCAGCCATTCTAAAAAACAGTTCATTGTTTTTTCCTCTCCTTGCTAGCCTCTTCCACATTCTTCTTACTTCTTCAGGATTTTTAGGTGACTACTGCTAAGCATTAGGGTTTTACCAGTTTTCTTCTTCTCACCCCTTGATCACATGTTTTGATCCTGATTTCTTTTGTATTTCTTCATTATCCCCTGGGAAATTTATGTCTGTGTCTGGCATCCGTCCTCCATCCTCCTTTGTGAACAGTGAGGTGAAAAATTCATTTACTTTTTTTTAGCTGTGTCTCCACTGTCTGTCAACACATTACCCATTCTATCTTTTCGAGGCTTAACAAACCACTTTTCGGACCTCCTTCTTCAGGTGCTTTGAGAAATAGCTCATTATTATTTATCATGATCTCATCGGTAATCTTTCTCCTTTTTGGCACTCTTAATTTGGGGATGTTTTCTGATATTCTCAACATCTTCCTGTAATCATGCCAGTCTCTCTATAACACTTGATGTCAACTGTGCCTCTTTCTTCAGAAGTAATTGCTCTGTGCTCTTCAGTTTCCCATCCTGTTAGCCTGATAGTTGGAATTTTCTTACAGTGTGTCTGTCTGTTCTTGCATAGCATAACTTTTGGGTATCTGCTTATTGGATTTATCTCTGAACACACATGCCCACTGCCACTCTGTGTGCTTTTCCCTTCACTACTTGCTCCCTTTCTCCTCATTCTGCTTTATGGGGTCTAATCTTGGAGGCTGCCTGTTACATTTGGTTTCAAGGGATAGAAAGGGTGTGGTTCTGCCTATACACGGCCTGCATTTCTCAGTGAATGAATCGACGGCTCAGATAATATTGGCTAAGAAAAGCATCATTGGATGACCAAATCTGGTGCTACAAATCGTTAGGTCCAAACTCCTACATGTGTCCCAAATTTACATAACCAAATCAAGCTTCCTTGCTCTTTCTTTCCCTTCGCTAGCTTGACCACGGATTTGCTACAGCTTCTAGCTGGGCTGTCATCATGCTCCTAAAATACTCTCCCATTCTACACTTCCAATCATATTCTTTGTTTCAGATAAAACTTAACCAAGAGGGTACTTATGTAAGTTTCCATTTGTACATAAAGATAAACAGCTTAAGCCACACTTAGTATAATCACAATCACTATTCTTCTTTTTTTATCATACACAGATAAATCACATTTTATCTACCCTATTATTTCTCATGGTTATGTCCATATTCTAGGGGTCCTTACTACCTGACAGGCAGAATTTAACTCTATTCCCACTGCAATTTTTGTAACCTTTAGTTATTAGCCAGTATGAGCTTCTACCTGAAATGTCCAGTGATGTTTCTGTCTTCTAAACTGAAAAGTCAAAGAATGATTATCAAGCAGTTATATTCTCAATACCAGGAAGTGCCTCTATTTTCTGATCAGTGCTTATCACATCCATTGAAATAGGAAATTGCACGTGGTATATGCATTAAAAATGATTTTTCAAATCTAAACAACACAAAATAGAGTAGTTTGAGCTATCTGGTAGATACCACCAAATAAATTTCTTATTTGTTAGAACATGTAAAATATTATTGTAATATGCAATATATTATTATATTATAATATAGAATTCCACATATATTATTCTATCTATAATATAGAATTCTCTATATAAACATATTATTACATATAATAAGTAATATATATTATATAATAGGATAATAAGTAAAAAATAAAAGGATTTTGTCCCTTATAACAATATTGAGTAATATAGCCACCCACCAGTAGAAACTCTTTGACAGGCCACAGCACAGTGCTCATTTATGTGTTGCCCATTTAACCAAAAAGAACATTATTATACCCATTTTAAATGAGTGGAAATCCACACAAATAGAAAGTGACTTTTCTAGGATCACTAAGAAATTGTGGTGATCCAGTCCCATGCGCTAATTGGTAATGCTTTTAAGTACCACATTTAACTGGATTTTCTTACAGCACTAATGTTCCTCCACTGACACAACTTAGCAGGCAATGTATTTACAAAACTATAATACCCTGAAAAGAATTAACAATGAACAATGTGCAAAATAGTCAATTACAGGCTTAAACTTTAAACAAGCACTTACAATGAAGATTAAAAAAAACTATCTTGGCTATTGGGTCATTTTCCAGGCTACTAACTACTAAACCATGTGCAGAACGTGCTTCCAATTTAACCATCCAGATTTTCTAAAAAGGCAGATAGCTTTGCTCTGCAGGCAGAATCAAGTTGGTCTTCAATTTGATTTCTAAAACAAAGCAGTTCTACAGAAAACCACTAAGCTTGTGTGTGTGTGTGTGTGTGTGTGTGTGTGTTACAGATTATCACAAAAAAAAAACAAAACAAAAAGAGGAAGTAGGTTTTATTTTAAAGACTCTAATTTGTCCACCTATGAAAATGAAAAATATAACCTTATTTTGGTTTGGAAAAGGGTGACAGAGAAATAAATTCTACAGCCCCATCAGTTTCTGAGGATTATTGGCCACAAGTCTCAGCTCTTCTGAGACATAGCATTGGCAAAGGGTGCCAATGCAAAAAATAACACATAGGAAGTCAGGATGATTTTTAAAAGCTACAGAGAAAATTTGAAATGCTTCCTAACTAATAATGTACCTCTCAGGTCTTATAAATAATTGAATATAATAAAACCTGAGATTTCAGAATGGCTTGCTTCCCTCTTCCAGTGATGCCAGATGAAAACGCATACACAAGGAAATGACCAGAACAGAAGCCAGGTGCATGGAAAAACTTTTGCGTTTCCACAAATGTGCAAAGAACTTTATCACGGTACAGAATGAACACATGAAGTGCTGCACCCTTTTGGAACTCTAGGTTGTAACCAGGCCAGAGTCTACAGAAGTCCTACACTGGTATGATGAACCAAGATGGGTTAGCTAATTTAATGTACCATGCATACTTCTTACAGGCATGACCAAACAGAGGTACCAAAAAGTAGTTTGTCCAGAGGGAATTCCATAACTGCAAACAGTGTGGAGGTGCTCCTGATGACTTATCACCATTGTGACATTTATTATGAAAACAAGTCAAGTTGACCTAACCTTGGCTTGGGTCAACCTGGACCTTGTATGAGGTACCATCGCTTGGTTTTAAAACAGGTTGTTGAATACTAATCTAAACCCTCCTTCTGAGCATACCCAGCTGATGCGTTAATGCCCTGCAGTAGAACCCTGTTCTTAAAACTCCCCTGGGAGCTCATACATCGCTCTCCAGGGAACTTGTTTGTCACAAGAACTATGTTCCTGAAAATTTGTCATGAGGCTAATTTTCATAGTCTAATATTTAAAGGCATCCCTGGCAAACCCTTGTAAAGGAAAGGTACCGCTCATCTATCATTAGCATTGACCCAAATGTTCATATAACCTTCAGCACCTATAACTGAACATCTGATTCACCTTGTAATTTTCTGCCTTAAAGTTAGGTGTAGGTGAAAGGAGACCTAGGACTTTTGTCCAGGTAATTTTAAGCTTTTTGCTGTTGTTACTGTTTGTTTTAGTTTTTTCTCAAAAGACTCAACAAGGTAGCCAGTTAATAATTATTAGTCAATAGCAACTTTATTTATCATCACATCCTATCCTGCCTGGAAATTTGGTTAATCATACAACTCAAAATCAAGAACCATATTTGTTTCTTCCATTGGTCATAACTGCCTTAAGCTTTTTCTCTGCAGAGAATATTGACCACAGAGAAAAGAACCCATGATAATAGAAATAGCCCCCATTAACTCCTCACACCCCCTGCAATAGTAATAGTGAACATTTATTGAGTGTTCGTGATGTTCTTGGTATTCCGCTATGCATTATATATGCATTATCTCATTTATTTCATCCAACAATCCTAACAGGTGGATTTTATAACTATCTTTAAGATGATTATCTTCTTCATAGATGAATAAACCATGACTCAGAGAAAGTAACTTAGACAATGTCACCCAGGATTTAAACTCAAGAGTGCATAATGCTAAGCGTCACACCATCCCACTTCTGGTATCAACAGAGTGAAAGGATAGAATCACGGCACATTTGCAGACCAAAACCAACAAGAAGAAATCAGACAGGGAGGGATAAAAATGAAGTCCCATTCTACACAAAGATGTGGAAGCTATGGTTGTAAAATAGTTAATGTTAAAAAACACTTAATGATTTTAGTGAACCACAAGCTCAATTTTCCGTCAACACTAAAACACAGATGTATACATGTAATCTTAAATTGAATTAATACCAAAAATGAGAGCAGATCCACTATTGGCCAAATCAGATCTGGAATATTGAGGTATTGAGGTACATCTTGTATTCACCACTTGGACAGAAAAAAGACCAACTACAACACATGCAGAGGACAGTATCTGGAATACAAAGTATGGTTAAACCATGTTCTATGATATTTTGAGCGTTTTCCAATGTTATTTTTGAAGGAAGTGAGGATTATTATCTTTGAAAATGTGTGGAAAGTGAGACAATACATAATACTAGGTAGTTTTAGCCAAAAAAAAAAAAAAAAAAAAAAAGTATCTCAGGCTGACAGCTACAGAATTGAGAACTTTCTGAAAGTTAGACCTGTCAGAATGCAATGAATTACCTTGTCAGTAGGACTTCACCAATGCATGGAATGACCAAACAGACAAATGAGTCCCTGTCGTGGGTTCATTCATTCATTCATTCATTCACACATTAATCACAGTGTCATCTATGTGCCAACACCTTTGTCAGGGGCTCAGCTAGAAGGATTTCTACATTGGGAGGGAAGCTGACATAAATTGCAAAGGACACAAGAAGAGCTCTAAACTTCATTCCATTTTTGTGCATGTATGATGCTTTCCCCAAATGGTGTATAAATGTGTTCTCTGAAACAAGAGTTTCATTCCAACCTATCCAAGTTAAAAAAAAGAAAAAAAAAAGAGAGAGAGAGGATAAAGGAAAGAAAGAGGGAGGGAGGGATTAAAAATATTATGTTAAGGATGAGTGATGAAATATAACACTGAAATGATGATGTGATCAAACAAGAATTAACCAGTTTTCTTAAAGATATGTTTGTAGGGGAGGAAAAAAGGATGAGATAGAGGCTTTTTTTTTTTCCTATTTAAGATCTGTAGGGAGCAAAATAATTAATCAGAAAATAGGCTCATCATTTTTCTCTCTGGGTGACTTATCCATTCCCATGATTTCAACTCCCAAATATAGCATATTGCATGCCAAACCTGCAACCCCAATCCAAAATCACAAATCCTTCCATCCAAACATCTCGAAAATTTATTATGTCCAAAACTGAATTTACTACCTTAATCCTTCATAACCTACTTCTCTTCTAATAGTCCACATCTTAATGAATGGCTCTGCCATCCACCAGGTGTCCCAAGCCAGACACCAAGAAGCCAACGATGACCCCTCCCACATCCATCAGTCACCAAATCCAACCATTTCCATCAATTTAGCATCACTCAAATCCACATCCTCTTCCTCATCCCCATTGTTCCTAATGCAGTTCAATCTCTCATCATTTCCTCTTGGAATTGCTTTAATCACCTCCTGAGTAATCACCTTGTCTCTTAAGTTGTGTCCTATTCACAGTTGCTTAAGTGATTGTTCTAAACCATAAATCAGATCACTGTTATCTCACTATTTAAAAACCAACCCTTGAGCAGTTCACCACATGCCTCATTGAAAATTCAACTTTTTCCACTACCATCCAAGAGAGACCTTTCATTTTTCTGGGGCCAGGATTCTATTCCTGCTGCACCTGTCATCTCTACTTCAGTTCCAGGATTCCTGTTCTATCTGCTAGCTCCCACGGCTCTGCACAAGCATCTCTACCAACTGGCAATTTTCTTTCTACCTGGATAGTTCTAACTCACCTTTAAGACTGAGCTCAGGCATGACCACTTATACTATAACAAAATTCATGTGGATTCATCCAATGACCATTCCCAACTCTCTTCTCCTTTGCCTGCCTCTTGAGTCAGAGACCCGACTCATTCTGTAAGAGTTCACTTCCCTAGCTTCCCTCGCAAGTACAGATAGATGTCTTCTATGGGTTTGACCAACAAGTTGTTAGCAGAATCCTGCTCAAGGCCACCAGTTTCTGGGAAATTTCTTTTCTCCCCTGATGGAATGAGATTTATGCATGGATGGATGCTACCCTAATCTCTGCTTCCCCCGCTGCCTGTGGGGAACTCTGATGTGGTGTCTGAGACTCAAGAGTCAGCTTGCAAGAAATGCAAGATGAGAGGGGAAAGCTGAAGAATGAAAATCTGCACACTAAGGAGGGCAGAAAGGAAATACAGCAACACTGATTCGCTCAATCCACACAGGCAACCTCTTACCCTCCTTAAGTGAGTGGGGAGAAAAACCTTTATTTGACTAACCTACTATTATCAAGTATTCTATTAGTTGCAGCTGAATACATGTTTAACTGCTATTGCACCTCTGGGAATTCTTTCCATATTCTCTACAATTCATGCAGTGCAGGAGTGGGTGAGGGCAAAGGCTTTGGAGTTCAGCAGATCTAACTTGGAATCAGGGTCCTGCCACTCACTGGCTAAACAACATTCGGCAGGTAACCTAACTTCTCTGATCCTTGGTTGCTTTCTTTATAAAATGGTAATGATGATGCCAAACAAAGAAGTTTATTGTAAGGTGTAAATAAGATGGTATGTGCAAAGTACTTAGCAAACACCTGGTACACAGTGAGTACTGAAAAATTTTAGCTATTATTATGAGGAAGCTGATGGTTGAGTACCCCTGATGGGTAATCCAACAGCACCAGCACCCTGGGCACACATGCTTATCTCCCTAACACCCTGAATTGTAATTACCTGATATCTACCTGATTTCTTCCTTAGAATATGGGCCAAGCTGAACGCAAGAAAAGTGGCATGCCACTAGCTAGTACCTAACATAGAGCCTCTGCGCATCACAACCTTTCCTCAAGTATTTGTTGGATGAATGAATGAATGAATCAAAGACTCATTTGAGTGTTGAAGTTTATCATTTTGGTCGGCTTCTAGTATAAATGGAATTTATAGAGATGGCTTAAAAAATACATATACTGAGGACCGTATGATTACAGACATACCGATAACATGCTGATTTTATTTATCAAGCAGCCAATGAAACTTTTAGAGCAGTACGATATTCTGCTTTGCTTTCACGAATACATCATTTGCCCTTTCCCTCACTGCTGTAAGGGAGCACTCCCTCTGTGTCTGAAAATCGAGACAGCTAAGATATGAGGTGTAAAAACCACTCACAAAACAGCCAAGCCAGAAACTGAACTTGGGATGTGTTTCATCTTCTCTACCCGTTCCAATTTAGCCACTAGAAAAGGCCTTCACTCTGAATATTTACTTGTGATGAAGTTATAAAATGAACAAGCCCATTGTTTTCTCGGGGGAATAACGTGGAGGCAGGGTGGCTTCTTTGACAAGTTAACTGCCTCCGAATATTAAAATGCACGAAAAATTTTTTTTTTCTAAGCAGTGTTTTGCCATCTATGGTCAAACTCACAGAAAATAGTATTGTCTAGGAACACTCTTTAAATTTGACAGCTAAAATAGGTTACCTAATCACAATGACCAAGGAAGATAGTATTTGATATAAAAACCAGTTCTTTACTCTTGAAGATTTTTCACATGTCCTGGGAAGACTTTATTTTTTTGTAGGGGGAGTCCTCCCTCATAGTAAGGTAAGGTGATCTGCTCTGATAAAACTTTATATAAAGTTTATATATAAATTTTAGAAATTTATATATTCTTTTACATCCTTACAAGCCTACACTAATTATTAATTATCCGCCTAAGTGTACACTACTTTACACATCTGCCCCTTAACTAGAGCACTCAGAAAAGCCATTGTACGTTGCCTAACGGACCATGTCTTGAACAGCTAAATGGCCTAGCAAATGCAAGATTTTCCCATATGTACACTTGCATACCCATTGCCTACTTAAATCAACTGCATTTCCATAACCACATTCCACCTTAAAGAACACGGGTAACTTAGGGAAGGCATCTATCTGTGGACAATATCAGCAGATTAGAGCCAATTTATAAAACAGCTTCTTTAAAGTGTTTGCAAAGCACATTACTGTGCAGTTATTACAATTGTAGAGACAGTGAGTACTCTTTCTTATTCTGCTCTGCGAATATTTTAAAGAAGTCACATACAGGCTTCTTTTTATGCCAGAGCAGGTGTGAACTCAATTCCACTCTTAAACTAGTATCAACTCAGCTGAGAGAACAGCCGTAAATTTTTATTTCAGAACCGAATGAAACTCATGAGGGTAAGGGGCAAAATCTCATTAACTATTAAAATGCCTTTAAAAGACTGTGAGCAAGGCTGCTTTCTTTTGTTTTATATTTAATGGGTGTTCGAACTACACCTAGGACTTTGCGATGAATGGAAAATATAATCACACAAAAGTATGTATATTTAGAATTGTTATATTTCTGAGGGAACAAAAAATTCCAAAGACCACATCTCCATGAGTTAGGTCAGGAACAGAAATAAGGAAACTGAGATTGAAATGAGAAATGGCTTGTTCAAGATCCAAAATGATCATTTACTAAACGACTGGTTAGCTTTTTCCCGTAACTAGCTAACAGAGATCACCCACAGCTACCGAGGTGGTCTGCCAAAATATATAAAAGGTTTCTGCTCACTGCATCTCAATTTCAAAATAACATTTGTGAGACCATCAAGAAATAAGAAAAAGGGAAACTTAGGCAATGAAAAAGCACACATACACGATGTAAAGTATGAATTTATTCCTGTCAGGAGACTAATTGCTAAAGCTTCCAAAAATATGGATATTAGGCTCGTTTCCAGTTACTCCGAAAGTTCTGAAGGAGACAGGGTCACTAATAAATTTTCCTCCATGATTTGGTATTGCCCAATTTAGTGCAATCAGTTACACATAAAGAGTTTATGCTTGCATCCAAAGCATTCAGATTTGGCTACTGAACTGTTAAGAGTACAGCTTGGTCTGAATAGCCAAGGTGAGGAAAAGGCATGAACAATTAGTAACCTAGTAATTTCAGAGACTCAGACAGCCAGGCCAATGCTGATAATACAAGGCTAGGAAATCATACTTTGCGATCAGATTGCTCTAAAATTAGCTTTTTATGTGTCTCTTTCTCTCTCATCCTTCACTTCTTCTGTCTCCCCCTTCTCCACCAAATGTTATCAGATATTACACATTTTCTATTTTCATTCAGCTTTAATATGGCCCATGAGGGGGTGGCATTTAATTAATCACTTCCATATTCTGCCAAAATTCACTACATGATGCTCAAGTTTGCGTATCACTTTTGCCAAGGTGGTCAGACCCAATAAACAGAAAAAGAGCCTAGATAAAATAATAGTCGGTGTAACAATAATTTGCATTAACTGAATTTAAGAGCCAGGTGGTTTTCATGTTGTTTCACTTAAACACAGAGCAACTACTCAAATGAGAAGTTCTACCACACCACTAAAGAAACTTGCCCAAAGTCACAGAATTGGACGATGGTGAGCTGGTGGTCAAAGAAACCCCCAGCTCATGACAAAGCCCTTGCTGGGTCTACCATCTACCACTTCCCCCATATCAGGCTTTCTGTGTTCTTTTCAACTTATATGAAAGCTTTGAATGTTATTTTCAACATATACAATATAACCAGCTAGATTTTATACTAATCTCAAATAAAGCTTCCTTACCATTTTTCCTATTAATAAACATATTTCAAGGAATTTAGGAGTGATTAATAAGCAATCATTGAGAAGATGGAAATGGTTTGAGCTGTGTCTACTTAAGCACTTAGAAATAAATTTAACTTAATCTCAATCTATGCTCTGTATATTTTGCAACTGTTGGTGCCTAGGCCTGGTATTCTGCAAAAGGAAATAAAATGAGATCCACTGAATACCTCTGTAGACTCAAAAGTAATGCATGGTTCCTCTGGATTCAGAAACTCTTCGGAGTGAAGGGAAAGAGAGAATAAGCCCATACAGAGGCAACATTCTATACCAAGCTCGTCTAGAGAAGAAAGAAATGAAGTGGAACAGGACTGCCTCCAAGACATTCCCAAGAACATGGAAGGTCTTTGTGAAAGTATCTCCTTAATGCAAAGCATCTGCCTAGTAGCAGTAGCTCCAGTATTCAGATGGCCTTCCAAACAAGCGAAGAAATCGCAATTGGTCAGCAGGTTCCCCAGAGTCCCAGGGCCCCCCAACCTGTGGTGAGTTGTATGATTATTTCATTATATATTACAATTTAATAATAATAGAAATAAAGTGCACAATAAATGTAATGTGCGTGAATCATCCCGAAACCATTACCACCCCCTTCCCCCACCCCTGGTGCATAGAAAAATTGTCTTCCATGAAAACGGTCTCTGGTGCCAAAAAGGTTGGGGTCTACTGCCCTAGACTCACCACTCAAACAGCACAGCCAGGCATTCTTAGCCATGTACAATAACGAAACTCAAGAACGCTTAAAGTAAAGGCAAATATTTCACAAAGGGGCATATCTGAATTGTGTCCCCAAAGAGGTACTTATTCTATAGGATTACTGTTTTTGTGGACTGGCTAAAAAAGAAACCTTTTCCATTTTGGTCCTGATGTTTACAGAACTGAACATTCTATACCACTTCCACCTGCTTGTGCCTTCTGTTCCAATCTCATTAGAAGGTAAAGGTATTTTAAAACTACTTTCACTCACGACCCAAAGTCTATAGATTTTTTAATCCATTACCCAGACAAAAAAAAAATGACAGACTACCAGTGTATAGCCTTGTGGTGCCGTAAGGTAACAGTCACAGAGCAGAGTGCAGTTGTTACAAAGCGTACCATGTCACTGCACTGCTCACAGTGACCCTGGGAGGGGCAGGCCAGGCTGGCATTACTGTCCTCGCCTGCAAGAAAGTTGGGCCTCACAGGAAATTTTCCCAGTGTACCATCACCATGAAGTGGAAAAGCCAAGACTAAGACTGAAGTGACCCCAAGAGCCCTAGAGGTCTCTTAAGACTCACAGTACTTAAAACTGAGCTCCTCTGCTTCTTTGGCCCTAATGAATGGTATAACGTGGACAACGACAAAAAAAATCTTGTTTTTATTAAGGGTGAACATAGCACTTAAGGGACAGACATAACTTTCATGGATGTCAGGGTCACAGACCCCTTAACTGTACTGTTATTCTCCAGGGGCTGAGGGGCAATGAGAGTTTTGAGAAATGCAAAGTGTTTAATAATCCCTGCCCCGGGATCCAGGCAAGAAGTAGGGTACTGGTTAGTTAAGCGCATGCAAAATTCAAAGAAATCATCTTGTCAATGGAAAACTTAGAGAAAAACTTAACTACGAAATAAAAACAACACTGTTTATTTCACATCCTGCTTCTCTTTAATGATACGTGGTCCTTCCCCTGCCTCTCTTTTCATCTGCCTGATTCATGCCACACTCTGTGCAATAGGGATGGGAAACTTCTGGCCAAAAATTGGATCCTACCGTCACAATTTCATGCAGTCTTGGCATGTTGTTGAAAATTAGTCTTTTGGCCGTACATAATCCTCCAACTTAAAAATCAACAATACAATTGTGTACATATAAAAAGAGAAGGTCCTCCCCCCCACATGCAGTGGGCATTCTTGTCTGAGTGCTTCATAGTGACATGGCAGGCTACTGGAGGTAAGTTCCCAGGAGACTGTTTTGGGCAGTGGTCCAGGGGAAAGAAGATCTCCATCTGTCACTTGTAGAGGCACATCCTGGGACCTTGCTGCTCCAGGAAGTCAGGCTTACTGTGAATGGGTGCAACAGGGGACTGCAGGAGCGGGAACTGACCTGTGGCTCTTCCAACAATCGCCAAAGAGAGTGAAGACAAAGCTAGTGGCTGAAGCATGGGTCTGTCTCATGACCAGGGTGCCCTGGACAGGTTGGCAGAAAGTCGAGCCAGAGATTTAAAGGAGAAGGTTCTGGGGAATGCTGACATTAAGAGGGTTGACTTTGGCTGGCTGCTGCCTTGCTCAAAGGATTATGACAACAAAGGCACAGGCCTTGAGGGTGAACCGTGCAGAGCGCACCTCTGACTCCTTTATCCCGCGCAAGACATTCGTGCCTGGACCTTCTCCGCCTTCCTCTTTTCTATGCCTTTCTTTCTACTCCATGTCTCTTTGTCTTTCTAATTTGCTAACCAGAATTTAGAATTGAGACACATTTTTGTATTTTGTTTATTACATGAAAGACTGAGCCTTGTTCTTAATTTTCAAAACTGTTAAATAGAAAATTATATACTTTTTCTAGAAAAACTAAACTGTGAATTGAACACTGTAGGTGGGTAAGCCCAATATGAATTCCCAAGTCCCTTCTCTCTTAACTGTTTTCATGGAACAGGCTGCAGAAGCTGTGGTGCATTCCTGTCCCCACCCGACCCTCTGCAGCTGGCCATGGCCTGGGACATGGGGAGGTGGTAACAGGGAGGGGGAGATACTGCTAAACTCACCCTTCCCCTTCTTTCTCCAGCAAACCCAAACTTGACACCTGAAGCTGTGACAGTCATCTTGAGGCAATGAGGGGAAAGGCAAAAGAATCCCAGAGCCACGAGCCCTGATACTGCTGAGCTACAAACCAATTCCAGCAGCAGCCTACCACGAGACTTCTAGAATGAGAAAAATTATTTTTAAGCCACCATTAGTCACATTTTCCATTACTTCTGAGCAAAAGCATTCCCTCCTGACACAAACAGCTTTTTACTTTTGTGTAAATCTTAAATGATTTATTCTCTCTTAGGGTCAATAACTGTAGATGTAAAAAACTCCTCCCCTGGTATTTAGAAGACCTGTGCATCTCCATTGGCCAGAGTTTTCAAGTACCATTTTTCTGATTATCGGTTCTTCTAAATTTTAGAAGACCTGGTTTAGTAAACCTGGTTTGCCCATGCAAGTGTTTGAGGATGACAGCATTAATTGTGATATATCACAGAGTAAGTGGCAGAATGGAAAGGAAGCAAACTTGATGAAAAAAGGACCGAAAAGTGCACTAACTGGACAAAAGCAAATCAGTGATCTTATCTGAATACTGTAGACATACAACTTGTTTAATGGCCTTTCAAAATATTGTTGGTTTTGCTTATTTACCCTTATAAATAAAATAATCTGCGGTTTATCGAGAACCAAAACCTGCCACATTGTAACATGACCTGTTTCCTAGCAGGAGAATATTCTGTGCAGTCAAGGATACAGTACTACAGGGTAAAAACTGAATTTCTTTAGGACTGGCTACAGTAAGACGTAGGTCAAACTGTAATTTATGGGATTTCCATTCAGAGTTTAAACCCTATATGTCTGATTCCCTGATTCATTCCACAGTCATTTATTGTGGTCTTACAACTCTATGCCAAACACTGGCCTATGCGTAACACTTTTCTCCTGATCATTCAACTTAATGAGTTATTATTTCGTCCCTGATCTATCCAATCTCTAAACTACAGATCTGGAATAAATTGAGGTATAAAAGAAACATCCATTTGAATCAGGCTTTAAAGAATTACATTTGAAAAACACACCACTAGCAAAGTTACTTGAAGGTGTTCATAAAATAGAGATGAATGGATTAGGAAGAACAATAAAACATCTCTAAAGATAAAATATAGTATAAGGATAAAATGGCATATCTAAAAGATCAATGGACCATTAGATGAGAAAATTACCTCCAAGATCATCTAAAGGACTGTTCCTCACTTAATCTAAAGATGTGAAAACCACCTGACCAGAGGACCCACAGGCAGTTGTAGCAAAAAGAGAGTAGGAAACTCAGTTCTTCTGACTCCAAACCTTAGCTCAACAATCAAGATTACTAAAATCTCCTGGGATGACACTCAAACTATGAATAGTTCTCTTTATTAATATCTCCAGAGACATTCTAATTTTAGCATATCGAAATATCAAAATTCACAAAGAAAGTAAAGTCAAATAAGAACACAATTTAAGATTCCTTCTCTTAGAAATTGCTTACACCACATTATCAGCCCAAAAGATAACAGATGATATCGAGATAACCCCAAGCTGAAAAGTGCTATTAAAAGGCACTAACAGTGCACAAAGAGATGTCCCGAACCAATGAACTTTCAAGCAGCCTGCTCATATCACTACCTAACTTCAGATCACTTTAACGGTGAATTAAAATTTCTAGAACTGGCATCTATATTCACAATTCCACTCTCACGAAGTTGCTAAAATTATTTGACTTATGGAACTTTCAAACATCAAATGATTGCCATTATTGTACAGATTTTGTTATTGTCTAACATTTACATTTCTGCACAGAAAAAACATTTGCCCAAGAGGTCAAGTCAAATCTTACCCACGCTTTGAAAACATTACTTTTCTTTACGGTCATGGTTTTCCTTTGTACATTAACTTTTCTAAAACAGTTTTCCTAGTAAGAGCTGATTCGTTGGATATTTTCAGTTTTACAATGAAAAGAAAAACTCCCTGCATTAGTATCTACTCACATTTGCCGTTTTACAAGAAGACTGTGGCACTCGCTTCTGCCACTGGGATTTGAAAACACTCACAACACTTCACCTTTATGCTGGGCTAAACTCAGGGTAGCCATAAACACTCTGAAGTAATACAAACCTAAATATTCCTGCTAGGCAAACGGAGCAGTGGAACCGAATTATAATGAGCTAGCAGCTGTCACAATATGACCACAGTAACCAAATCAAAATATCAACCGCTAACCCAGATGAGATTCAAAGGTCATCCTATAAGCCAGCAGCTTTCTTCAGTTCTGCCTGAAACCTCAATCTAATCCTGCAGTAAAACGTTCCACTGAGCTAGATTAGAAACCAGTTACTCTACGGTGGTAAATTATTTAGTGCCCTGGTAGAGTACCACGAATGGGAACAGAACCAAACGCCACAGTAAGGAAACCGAACCATTCACAATGGGACGTGCGAAAGCAGAAAAGCCGATGGTGGACTGAGCTGTACCTAACTGTACACAAGTATCACTTTCCACCCCCTTCAGTCACCAATCCACACATATAATCTTATCGGGCAATAGGCTCACTTATCCTCAGTCTGGTTTTCAACTGAAGATCTGAAACAATAAAAGGAAAATGCATGCTTAGATCTTTCCTTGCATCAAAGAGTTTTAGTTAGAAAATGGTCTACGATTGTAAAAATATTTGGACAATTACCTGCAAAAATTTAGTGCTTGACAAAGGAAAAAAAAAAAAACAGGAATGTTAAAAAAAAATCCATATTCTTGCCATGTACTTCTTGCCAGGATTTCTGAACTATTCTATAATATATAAATAGTCCTCTTAAAAACAAAGGAGTCAGACTCATGGCCCCTTTGTCTTATTAGCATATTCTGAAAATGACTCAACTGACCGCCTATGAGGGTTTAATCAAACTATTTAAAAACTGCAGTGAACAAGTTTCCAACAGGTCCAGTATACATTATTATCATTAATAATGATATGTAGTCACAAGGAAGAAGTGATTGGTTTTCTCCAGATATAAAACAGTGCTTGGAATTTCAACTAAGATAAAATGCAAACTGGCTTGTGTCTACCCAATGAAAGTAATGAATGAGCACTTGGCAACTGCCAGGTAAGAGTATATGATCTGGTCAATGCAGGCAGGCAACATTGAAATCTCTCAATCCTGCCAACATCAAAACAAAAACAAAAGGCCATTCACACCTATTTTAAAAAATTTAGGAGCTTGCTTTTTGTTTATTTTAGCTATGTTTTTCTTTAAAAGATTTACACAATATCAACCACTAAAACACTGTATGACATCTATACCTGCAGACAGCAATGAAACCAGCAGAACTACCTTCTAAACCAAGAAGTGTCACTAACTCTTCTAGCACAATGGCACATTCTGCGGGCACATGTACGCATGCATGTACAAGCACACATGTGTGTTCATTTATTCTTACTTTAGAGAGTCACGAACTATCAAATAGAGTATTATTTTTCTAATACACAATGCTTATTTCTAAAAGGATAAATTAACAGAGACACTCTAATTACTCTTATGAATTATTTCCATTTTGCATAAATTTGAGATAGAGATACAAATAAGCTGAGTTTTGGTATTTTGGTGCTAAATAGAAGTTTTATATTACAAAAACTCCAACATTTATGCAAAACCATTCATATGAAATCAAAAAGTTCAGACTTAAAATAAAGGTGTTCGTTACCATAAAAGTTTATGAGCAAATATGTTAACAATGCCTGTATCATTTCCTTAAAATAGTTTATTACCACAAATAACAAAATATATAATTAATAACTCATTCCCAAAAGGAGAGAGTGGTACAGTGCTTTTTTTCTCTCCTCTCAATAAAATCTTACTAAGTGAACAGTTTACAAAAAAAAAAGAAAAAAAAATCAGGTCGTCTGCAGTTAATAACTTGTTCCCGTAAAATTGGTGTCACTTATTTCTGCAGCAGACGCCTAATTCAGTCACAGGCTTGATTGATTTGACAATAGAGAATCTGCTCCAATAAAGTGGCTGATTTATTTCTGATGCTATAGCTTTTACCCTAATGTGACATCACAGCAGAATTAAGTCTTTGAAATATAAAGAAATACTTTGTAATTTTAATGAAAACCAGTTAAAGAATCTGAGAATAGATACTGGATTGCTGTCAAAAACTTACACTAAAGTCTAATGCTTTTTCTTTTGGTAGAAGGAAAATGCCCACAAAGATTATAGCATAGAATATGGGTCTGGACACAAAGGCCAGTGTAGAATACAGCATATATTCTATGAGTTTAAATTGTTCACTATACTATTAAATAATAGATCTTACTTTGTCTTTATCACCCTTTGTAAATCGGTGATCCTTAATTTCCTGAAAACGACCTAGACCTTCTTTGTAAAAGTGCAACATAACACCAAACATGCCTCATCGTAAAAGTAGTTTCATTTTAGATAAACAGCAGCTTGGGCAAAATCAATGAGAATCTTTGTTTCCTGAATCTAGCCCTGAGATACTCAAGCCAATCAAGAAGGCGTTTAGGATGTGAGAAATTATAACAGTGGGAAGAGTTTTTAATACAGCATCAGAGTCAGTTCTCTAAAAATACATTTTTAAATTCTTCTCTAAACTAAAAATGTCAAGCATTTCATACTTGTTTCATTGTCTTTTTCTCCCTTTTCTTTCCATTTTTTTTTTTTTTTTACATACTGCGCAATGCCCTCTCCCTCCGAGGGCGACTTCCCTGACCCGAGTCTGACACTGCACCGTTAATGTCAGATAAACCATTTAGCCCAAGCACAATTCTTTTCTGTGCAAAAATCTGCTTGAGGTGGAAAATGTAGCAGTTTGTAAACAATAAAGAGCCATGTTTCAGACCAGACAGCTTATCTAACAGAGAAGTCCTTTCATTGGGAGCAGTGGGTGGGAGCCTCGTGGACATAGTAGCATTTCCTATCACAATGCAGGAGACTGTCTTGGCCTCCATATTTAAGAGTTTAATGGGAAGGAGGGCAGACAGGATAAAAGAGCGAGACTGCCATGGATTTGCAGCTTAAACAACAACTAAGTGAAAAAAATCAGCTCTCTCTGCTCTAGACTGTCAGCCCACTTATATTTTAAATACCATTTGGATTAAAAAACGAATTTGGTTTGTAAAACAGTTGCCCATGAGGAAACATGAATGAGAACAATCATTTAATATGTTTGCACTGCTTGGCATATTCTGTAATATTTATTTACCGAGTTGCTCTTTAAAACATTTGTCACATCTTATAACATAAACTTCTAAAGATGAGTAGTAATTTCTTTATTCTCTTTTCCTTATTTTGGTTATTAGAGAATAATTTTAGAATCTTCCAAAGAAGTTAGTATATCTTTAGGTGCTAATTCTCAAGAATATTATTTTCAAATTAACCTTTTAAAATATTTTATGAAGTTGGGTAAAGATGAATAGAGAAGAAAGATGTTAGAATTAAAACCATTACCACTGACATTAAAGAGTCAAAAGTTGTTCTTTAAAATCTAAGTGGAGAAATACATCTAATCGTCTGTATCTATATATCCTGAAAACAGGAAACTTGATAAACTTCCCTATTAACAATTGATAAAGAACTAGAATTCGTTTTACTTACAATGTTAAAGCATAAATATGAAATTTATCATTTTGACATCAAGATGAACACAAAACTAAGAACAACCTATGACCAAACCCACCTCTGCGGTTCTCAAAGTTGAGATGATGCACAAAGGTACAAACACATAATGGTACTCATCAAAAATAAACTTCTAGTATTTCTCTGCTTTAACTATTTTTTGTTAAATACCTGAAATTCTTTGGATGAATTTGAAAAAAATGACTGAGATTCAAGTAGTGTCCACACATTAATTATAGCTTCCAAGGCTTAAAAATAAGGACACTCTTCAGAAGCATTTGCAGTTATGGTTTCAGAACGATGTAACTATCGCTGTGTGTTTTCCTTGGAGTATGGTCCAACAGCTTGTGCCAAGAAATTTAACTTCATTTATTGACAGATTCGCAATAGAATTTGGCCAGGTTGAGAGATTTACTAATATTGTTACGAACTCACATTTACTAGAACAACGATCATTTTTTCCATCAAAACTAAAGTAACTAGCTATTGGGGCCTTTTAAGCTATTATGAATTATCTTTTCATTGCTAGGTTACTGCTGTTAAACAAACATCCCTACAGTGTAGTCAAAAGCAGAAAAATATGCTAAGTACGCCAGTATGAAGGGCACACTGGAAATTCGCAGAAAGCCTCAAACTAACACATAGCTCCTAACTTGCTTTCAGTGACACAGGATGGGGTCTGCCTAGACCATTAGCACTAAAGTTCACGCCTTGGTATACATACACAATCAGATTTCACATTGCAATGTGAACACACTACTCTGATTTAAGCACACTGAGACCATTAACGCTACTTACTTCTATAACACCTTTAATAAAAATGCACAGCTAACACTATTTATATATCATTGCCAACCAACAGGCCCAATGATATTTTTATATTAATTATTCATGCCTGGACTTCATTTACCTTAACTTAGAAAACTATCATTGCAACTTAGAAATTGGGATGCATTGCCTTGTATCTAAAGAGGACACATTTCCATGTAGATTCAGTATCACTGACATTATTTAATCAATCTTCCACATGGTTATAAAACTTAGTCCTTGACATACTATTACCAAGCATAGACTGCCAATATTTTTCTATAATTTATGATAACTACAAGTGAACTGGCTAAATATCCAAGTTCCTAAAACAGAACCTCTCTCCAGGGCATGGTTTTCCCTTCCATGGTAAAACAAAAGCATTCAAAAAGTGCATGTTAATTTAAAATTGATCTTACTTTGTATTCTGGAATTGACAAAAGGTGGAGAGAGATTGTCATGTGACCCAAGGTCTCTGCTGGTCATATGGTCATAGGGAGTCCCATCTCCATAGTTCTGTAGATGAAATAACAGTGTAAGTTATAATTTTATATTCATAAATCAGTACATAAACATACCCTCAGTACTGAAACTTCTCCTGCCCAAAGAAACTGGAGTTCACTCTACCTTCCCCAGAACCTCCTAGAAGGAATCTGCACCTTCAGAAGTATAATGGGCAGGAGAGAGCTCCAGGTTCTACAAAGTTCAAATTCTCCTCATATTAGCTTTGAAATCTTGGGAATAATGATAATGATACCACTGCATGGAGCTGTTAATATAATTAAATGAAATAATGCATGTAAAACACCAGACACATGTAAAGTGTATTATGAATATTAAAAATTGTTCTGATAAGCCCACATCAAAACAAAATTGTGCCATAAGGAAAAATTACCCATAGCACACGATGAATTGCTTTTGAAAGACCAAAGTAGAGCAATTTAAACAAAAACATTGGGTTTTACAATATTGAAGTTTCAATGTTTTCTTACAGCTACTATTGTGGTTGCAAGAGAACTAGAGTTTTGCATAAGTAATTAACACATAAGACTGTTAAGAATATTAGGACATAACTATGAACACACATCAAAATTTTAGCATAAATTAGCATTTCTGCAGTGGACAAACACAAAAACTGTTTTAAAGCAGACAATTTTTGGCAGAGACACTTCAGTTTTACAATTATCTCCTTGTTTTAACGGGAATTTTAAATGATGTTTTTAAGCTGCCCAGT
The DNA here is from genome assembly GCA_004363605.1 of Indri indri. Lineage (NCBI taxonomy): Eukaryota > Metazoa > Chordata > Mammalia > Primates > Indriidae > Indri > Indri indri. Next base: position 1,982 of record RJWJ010020894.1, on the reverse strand, counting down.
CACTTAATTTTAATGGAGGAATTTGACAACATATAGATGAGAGTTAAAATCATCTGTATTATATAGTTCAAATTTCAGTCTACTAAAGTGCATAAAGGGACCAAAAAGGGGGGGCTGGGGAGAGTCGTTCTGCTCAGCTGGTTGAACTGCCCATAAAGTCTAAGTCAAATTTACTCAGAGGTGTCAGTTGGCATGTAAGCCAAAAGGCAGAATCTGCCCACACAAAAAAGACGGATGCTGTATGAACAATGAGAAGGCACATCACCTCGCTAGAGAATGATTGGAATCTTAAGGAAAAACAACTCTGCTTTCAATCGCCTTTCCTCATTTATAAAAATCAACTTGATTGGTACTATATTCTAATTCTGCCAGGATGTCAATATATAGAAAGATGTCACATTTTAAATACCTAGCATTGGTTTTCCACTCACTCGTTCTATACCAGGTATTGCATAATACTGATTATTATTTATTAATTGTCTGCATCCTAGATAGTGTACTAAAAGCTTAATGCACATTATCTAATTTAATTTTCAACACAGTGCTGCAAGGTAGGAGATAATATCACCACTTTAAGATGAGAGAAGAGAGACTTAGCAAGGTTTTGTGGGTATAAGTCTGAGGCAAATAATCTGTCTCATGCAAACTCCTTGGATTTAGAAAATATAAATTATGATATATTCATTCAAAACTATTCACTAACATATTTGAGAAAAATGGCAAGATAGCTAATGAAAAGTATGTGAGTTTTTAAAGTAATTCAGGATGATTCTAAATGGACCTTGTTCTCCAAAACACAATTAAAAGTACTATGTGTACTGAACTGAGAAATCATTAAGAATTAAGTAAATGTGAATGAACTAAACAATGGGGGGGGGGGGGTTCTGTCATCTCTACGTGCTGTCAAGGGGAATGGATTTATTTCTGCAAGTGCACACTGTAACATGAGGAGGAGGAAAGATTTCCTCAACCCATCCATATAAAGCATTAGAATGTCAAACTCGACAGCTGGCGTAAGGGTTTAACGAAGTTACTGGTAAGCTTAGAGAGCCTGCTGTACCCTGACTTAGTGTGAGGATAGCTATGCCAAGGACAGGTGGAAATGTGTAACTATGACTTGTTGAAATGTCCTCATTTTAACAATTTGATTACCTTCCCTGCCTTTTATGCCAAAATAGAGACCTACTCCGATCCCAAATTTACCATAAAATGTTACGGCATTTTTCCTTCCTGAAGAATGCTTCATCTACATGGCCAGTTGGGGGAGGGAAAGATGTTTGTTTCACAATGCACACTAAGTCTACTTTTAACTTGGGCCATTACATGTATATCATAAAAGCTGACACGGATTTTAGAGGGCCTAGAAATGGTTCAGTTAAAGACATTATATATTAAATCATGCCTACTTAAATTGGAAAAAAATAGAACATCCCCTGGTTCTATTTCATGAATTAGGAAAATGAGGACCAATGAGGTGAACTGACATTCTCAAGGTCATATATGTACAAAAACACACAATGTCTAACCACACCACCCTACTCCACTCCATGATCTCCCCATTACACACAAATGAACAACCAACTCATGGAGGAAAACCACAAAAAAGGTAACAAAAATATGAGACCAAATCAATGAATGAATCTAACTAGTGACCAAAGACCCTATTGGTGGAATGATAACATGTTCACAAAGTGAAATAAACTCACATTCATTATGTAGATTATATTGGTAGGCTAGAACCTCATACTATGTCTTTAGGATTATTCAATAGTTTATTCACATCAATATATTACAGAAATATTAGAGTTTTTAAGTTGTTCCATCTAAAACAAATATCCTTCTATGATACCTGGATCAATAACTGGCAAAGGTAACGCCAAATATTTAATGCAGGAGTTTTCTTCAGGTTAGCAGAAGTGGAACAGGTGTCAAATTGAATAAAAGCACCCAATAAGAGAATGAAAAAAAATTCCAAGCTGATC
>RJWJ010020893.1:0-28556 GCA_004363605.1 Indri indri | reverse complement strand
TCCAGCCAGAGGGAAGACCATGAACAAAGCCAGGAGGTACAGAGGGACAGGATGGCATTTGTGTTTGATCCTAGAGGACAAGTTGTCTCCTCAGCTGTCGTTGGGGGAATAAGCACAATACTAATAGTCATTTCAGGTGATGGGTACATTGTAGGACCTCAATCCTACATGTTTGCTGAATAAATGGAAACATGAATAAATGAATGCTACTAGAATACCTACAAGGGGAACACAACCCGTGTAAGAACAAGGTCTCCCTTGGTGACCAGATTTGCAGATGGCTCCATTAGCTGATATATGCTAATTGCCTAGGAGATGAGTGTTGAGAGTTGCTGGTTAAAAAAGAAGCTTGAATGGACATGGATAACCAGAGATATGTTGCTGTGTAGGTGGATTCGGAGTCCCTTTTTACCAACCTGTGACTCTTTCAGGGCTCCATCTCTTGGTTCTAGACACATGGCAATCAGGTGACTTTATTGGTTGTGGCTGGCAGTAAGTATGACTTTAGGTGGGGCCTTTAGATCAAAATTCAGAGTGACTCTGTGGAAGGGCCCTGAAGGGAGGAAAGGGCAGGGAGTGACAACAGAAAGGACAGTAGGAACACACTGTAGACAGAAGACGAGTGACGGTGAAAAGTGTCGTTTTCTGTGACAGCGGTAGACCAGGGTTGCTCCTGGGTGATTCCTGCCTAAAAGATCCAGGCCTGCAGTTCTGTGGCTTTTTGGGGGGTGAAGTACGTAGGAGGAAAAGGGGCTTGAAAGAAGCAAAGTAACCAAAAGGAATCTGTAGAGTTGAACTGGGGAAGGGAGTTGAGAGTCACTTGCTTTGTTCTACAGATCAAAGCAGAAGGAAACCAGGCAATGTCAACAGATCTCTTGAATGGCCAGGCACAACCCAGGAGGATTCAGAAAGTGGGGATTGTGTGGTGGGAATGAGGATACACAGTGATTTCTGAGGACACTCTTACGTTGACCATTCTGTGGGCCTGTGGCTGTGGCCCGGCACAGTTTGTACCCCCATAAATCTCTTTGTTGAAAAAGTCACATTATGGCACTTGTGATGACTGTGGGGACTTGGGTGGGAGCCACGAAGAGTAAGAAGTGATGTGGCTGGGGCTGAGTGCTCAGGCAGGATGCTCCCAAGCTTTTGGGCAGCACCAGTGGCCTCAAGGCTGTCAGCAAGAGTCTTGTGATTCATCCTATAACCTGTTTCAAAGGTCCTCTTGGTACAGCCCTGCCATGGCCACCAACCCAACATCACTCTCACTCATGTGACTTCTCTTCTCCTTTCCATACAGGATGGGGGAAGGATGACTTCTTAGGGGGACTAAGAAGTCTTACTGCTAATACAGATCCCAGGGACACCCAGGATGGCTAACGGGGCATGTTTGAGCATTAACTTTCCATCTGAGCCTGTGCAAGAGTCACCCAGTGTTCTGCCATCTCTGCTGTTCTCTCTGAGCTCAACACCTCTGGACGCAAACTCTAAGAAACTGTACTTCCACCTACACTTCTTGGGGGTAATGAGTTCTTCTTGGTGTTTACTTAATACCATTGGCACATGCTTATCCCGTTATGCTAGCAGGATGTTTTAAAATAGTCTGAAGTGTTCATGCAATTTATTATATCAAACTTTTCCTTCCCATTTCTTCTAATTTTTGTGTTTTGATATCCTCTTTATAAAATTCAATACCACTACAATTTTCTACCACTGTATTAATTTCCCGTGTTGCTGTAACAAATTACCACAAATATAATAGCTTAAAACAAATTTGTTCTGTCACAGTTCTGGAGGCCAGCAGCTCTAAAATCAAGGTGTCTGTCTGTAGAGCTGTGTTCCTTCTGGAGCTCTGGGAGAGATCCGTTTCCTTATCTTTTTAACTTCTATAGAGGCTGTTTGCATTTCTTGGTTCATGGCCGCATTCTCAATCTTTAGAACCAAATATCTTCCAGTCTCTTTCTCTGTCCATCTGCTTCCATCATCTCATCACTGTCTGACCCTGATCATCCTGTCCCCACTTATAAAGACCCCTGTGATGACATTGGGCTAACCTTCTAGGGCTAATCTAGGATGATCTCCTGGTCTCAAGATCCTTAACCTACAACGTCTCCTTTACCATGTAAGGTAATGTATTTGCAGGGCCCAGGGATTAGGACACTGACATCTTTGAGGAGCTGTTATTGAGCCTGCCACAGGCATTATGGACTTAATTGTGCTGTGGCTACTGGTTACTAATTATTCACAACAAATGATTTTTTGCAACATTTACCACTTAGTGCCAAGGAACAAGTTTCTGTGGATTCTAATTCATCTTCCATTGGAGCCTCTGACACGTGATCAAAAGCAAGCAGAGAAGTATAAATAATGCCCGTGTATAATTTTTTCGCTTCTCCAACATAATGCTGGACCACAGCAGACAGTAATAATTTATTGAAAAACTGTAATAAAAATCAGTCCATGGTTGATTGAAATCTTGACATTTTTTTGTGAATAAAGAATTAATATTACTTCCACTAGAGAATGAATGGTCCTAAATGAATTAATTTTTGTCTCTAATGACACTTAGAAAAAAATAATTCAACCCAAAAGTTATCATTAGTAAATGTTGGAGAACAGCTCAGTTCCTGTGTGCCAGGTGCTATGCTGGTGCTTAAGATTATTTCATTTCATCTTCACCACAATCCTATGAGCTCAGTATAGAAATTATTCCCATTTTGTAGGTGAAAAGAGTGAAGCTTAAAGAAGTTTTGTAATTGTCTCATTGCAGCTATTAACCTAGGGGCTATACTGCTCCTGATGGGGTTGGCCAGAAGTAGGTTAATGCCTACTCCTCTCTATGTTGTCAGCTTCAGTGGGCGTTCTCTGTCTTAGCCTGGCAGTCCTGTTGATGCAGGGAGTGGAGCCTCCTATACCACACGCCTCAACTTCTCCCTAGTTTTGGGGTCAGGAGTAAGAAAAGGCCATCATCTCCTTAGAGTGGGCAGCAGGTCCTAGCAGCTTCCCCGAAAAGCTAGAATTGAGAATGATGCCAAAGGGATTTTTGCTTTATTTATCTTTTGGACTCTCCTCCTACAAAGCCCCTACACCTGGGCTTTTAAAAGCTCCAAGAGTGAGTGAATGAGTGGAATTTTCAAGGGGGTGGGAACAGGAGTAGGCAGGAAGAATCTCCTTAGCTGGCAGCTGCAGCCAGCTTTGGAAATGTTCCTTCTGAACTCAACACCCTGATCAGCAGAGCAAGAACTAGGGTGGAGAGGACTGAGGCTGGAGCCAGAAGCTTTGATGGGCCAGAAGGGTGGGGAAGAGGGGTTGGGTTCCCCAGGGAGTTTAGGGAGCTGAGGTTCTATTAGCAATCAGGAGTGTGGGCTTCCTGGATGCCTACCGAGTCTGCCACTTAGGAGCTGCATTTAACCTTATCATCATCATCATTGTTTTTCCCTCACTTTCCTCATTAATACGATGTGGATAAAGAGTACCACATAGTATTCTTACTTTATGGTATGATGAATGTAAGTGCATTGGTATAATTTGCATATGCTAATAAATGTAAGGGTGTATATATATGTAGAAGTTAATATAAAGCACATAGAACAATGACCAGTTATGTGCTCAATAAATGTGAGCTATTGCTAATAATACTATTGATAAGACCTTTTAGGAAGAAAATGGAGTTGAAAAAGCATGTCTCCTCCATGGTGTGTGCTGGAGAGGTGGAAAGTATCAAGTGGGAGGGGCCATAGGGTTGCCAGGTTTAGCGGCAAAACAAAACAAAACAAAACACAATAGGACTTTGAGTTAAATTTGAATTTCAGATAAACATTACACACATATGCACACATGTATGTCCCATGCATTCTTTGTTATTTATCCACAATACAAATTTAACTGATGCAGTGTCTTATCTGGCAACTCTGTGGGGTTAGGAGGGAAGGAGGGGAAGGAAAATGAAATCTCTATGTGCACCTAGAGGAAAAGTGTTGATGCATTAACAACAGTATTCCCTCCAACGGCCCTTCTCGTGTTATGTTTTGAGAGGGTCGAGGCCAGACAGGGGAGCCTCTCTACATCCTCTACCTGTCTCCAAGAGCTGAGTTTAGGCAGACATTTCCCTGCATTAATCCACCCCATGAAACTGGAGCCTGTGTTTGCTGGTTATGAAGCTACCCTGTCCTCCACCCCCATCCTTCCCCAAAATACACAGGCACACAAACACAAAGGCTTTGGCACAGAGGTGGAGAGGTTAAGGGGGAGAAGGGGTGGGGAAAGGATTAGAGTTTTATCAAAATAGCATCTGCAAAGATCCTTCTAGGATAGGCATTGCTGGGAGCATCAAGTCTATGGCCTGGGGCCAGGGCTGGGGGTGGGGGGAGCGCCAGCCAGCTGTCCAGGGAGGGAGGCGTCCCTTGAAGGTGCAGACCAGGTGCGTGCGCATGTGGTGGTGGGGGTTAGGGCTCCCCTCCCTGTCTTCCCAAAGCCCTGTGTGTACACCACCCAGTTCTGTTTGGATTTTTGGTCTATTACTTTTCAAGCATCAGGTAGCAAGAGCTCCGTTAGCCAGAATACTGACATTGTGAAACTCTTGCATTTCACTGAGGATCTGTGTCTGAGAGAGGCTCAGGGCCCCTGAGGTTAGGTGAGCTTGCAGGGTAGGTGAGCTTGCAGGCCTGGGGACAGAACCCTGCTGCACTGGGGAGCTTCACTCCTCAGAAACCATCTTATCCTGTTCCCTGCCTGCACCTCAGGCTTCTCTAAAACCAACTGGGACGGGACAGTGAGAAGAGAATATCTTATTTCTCAAGATCACAATTTCTCCTGGATCCCAACACTAACAGAAAAGTTCTAAAGTTTACTCACATCTCTGGCTGCACCAGAGTCTCCTCTCTTATCCCTGTTGTGGCCTCTGATCTCTCGGTATTTTCCATTTCCTTTCTGTGTCCCATGTCTACTTATCAGGCAAGGACAAAGAAGTCAGAGTGGCTCATTTCAGAATAGCCGGTCTTGAGGTATAGAGGGACTTCTAAGCATGGCATCAAGGGAAGAAATCCACAAGGAAAGTACAGGCATACCTAGTCCTATTGCACTTTGCTTCATTGCATGTCACAGGTATTACATCATTTGCAGACTGAAGGTTTGTGGCAAGCCTGTGTACAGCAAGCCCATCAGCTCCATTTTTCCAACAGCTCAGGCTCACTTCATCTCTCTGGGTCACGTTTTGGTAATTCTCACAGTATTTCAAACTTTTCCATTATTATTATATTAATATCTGTATTTGTGATCTGTGATCGGTGATCTTTGATGTTACTATTGTAACTATTTTGGAATAGCATGAACTGCATCCCTATTTGACAGCAAACTTAATCGATAAATGGGTGTGTTCTGACTTCTTCACCAGCTAGCCATTCCCTCATCTCTCTCCTGCCCCTCAGGCCTCCCTTTTCCCTGAAAAGCAACAATATTAAAATTAGGCCAGTTAATAACCCTACAACGGCCTCTAAGTGTTCAAGTGTAAGGAAGAGTGGCATGTCTGTCACTTAAAAATCAAAAGCTAGAAATGACTAAGCTTAGCAAGGAAGACATGCAGAAAGCTGGCTGGGATCAGCCAAAGCTGGCCTCTTGTGCCAAACAGTTAGCCAAGTTATGAATGCACAAGGAAAAGTTCTTGGAGGAAATTAAAAGCGCTATTCCAGCAAACACACAAATGATAAGAAAGAAGAACAGCCTACTTGCTGATATGGAGAAAGTTTTAGTGGTCTGAATAGAAGATTAAACCAGCCACAACATTACCTTAAGCCCAAGCCAAAGCCTAATCCAGAACAACGTCCTCTCTTCAATTCTGTGATGGCTAAGAGAGGTGAGGAAGCTGCAGAAGAAATTTTGGAGCTAGTAGAGAGTAGTTTATGAAGTTTAAGGAAAAAATTTGTCTCCATAACATAAAAGTGCAGGGTGAAGCAGCAAGTGCTGATACAGCAGCAGTAGCAAGTTATCCAGAAGATTTAGCTAAGATCATTGATGAAGGTGGCTATGCTAAACAACAGATTTTCGATGTAAATGAAACAGCCTTCTGTTGGAAGAAGTTGCCATCTAGGAATTTCATAGCTAAAGAGGAGACCTCAATGCCTGGCTTCAAAGCTTCAAAGGACAGGCTGGCTCTCTTGTTAGGGGCTAATGCAGCTGGTGACTTTAAGTTGAAGGCAATGCTTATTGGCCATTGAGAAAATCCTAGGGTCTTTAAAAATTATCCTGAATCTACTCTGCCTGTGCTCTATAAATGGAACAAAAAAGAATGGATGATAACTCATCTATTTATAGCATGGTTTACTGAATATTTTAAGCCCACTGTTGAGACCTACTGCTGAGGAAAAAAGATCCTTTTCAACATACTGCTGCTCATTGACAATGCACCTAGTCACCCAAGAGCTCTGATGGAGATGTACAAAGAGACTACTGTTGTTTTCATGCCTGTCAACACAATATCCATTCTATAGCCCATGGATCAAGGAGTAATTTTGACTTTCAAGTCTTATGATTTAATAAATACCTTTCATAAGGCTATAACTGTCATACATAGTGATTTCTGTGATGGATCTGGGCAAAATAAATTGAAGATCTTCTGGATAGGATTCACCATTCTAGATGCCATTAAGAACATTCATGATTCATGGGAGGAGATCAAAGTAGCAACATTAACAGAAGTTTGGAAGAAGTCAATTCCAACCCTCATGGGTGACTTTGAGGGGTTTAAGATGTCAGTGGAGAAAGTAAATTCAGATGTGTTGGAAACAGCAAGTGAACTAGAATTAGAAGTAGAGCCTGAAGATGGGACTGAATTGTTGCAATCTCATGACAAAACTTGAATGGATGAGGAGTTGCTTCTTGTGTATAAGCAAAGAAAGTGGTTTCTTGAGATGGAACCTACTTCTCATGAAGATGAAGATGCTGTGAACATTGTTGAAATGACAATAAAAGATTTGAAGTATTACATAAACTTAGTTGATAAAGCAGTGGCAGAGTTTAGAGGATTCACTATAATTTTGAAAGAAGTTCAGCTGTGAGTAAACTGCTATCAAATAGTATCTAATACTACAGAGAAATCATTTGTGAAAGGAAGAAGTCAACTGATGTGACAAAGTTCATTGTTGTCTTATTTTAATAAATTGCCACAACTACCCCAATCTTTAGCAAATACTACCCTGATCAGTCATCAGCCATCGGCATTGAGGAAAGGCCCTCCACTACCAAAAAGACTACAACACACTGAAGGCTCAGATGAGTGTTAGCGCTTCTTAGCAAGAATGCATTTTTAAATTAAGATATATACATTGTTTTCCGTACACTTAATGCATCACACACTTAATAGACTATAGTACAATGTAAACATAACTGTTATATGTACTGGGAAACTAAAATATTTGTGTGACTCACTTTGTTGCATGCAATATTCACCTCGTTGCAGTGGTCTGGAACCAAATGCGCAATATCTTTGAGGTATCCCTGTATTGATAGGTGTGTTTCCATAAACATTAAAGACCTTTGTGTGACTCAAAATATTATAAAAAAACAAAGTAGACATTTGTTATCTATGTATATATCATTCATATGAAGAGCTCTTATAAATCAATAACAGAGAAGCATATATACTAATGAAGGAATTTAAATGACCAATAAATACACACAGAAAAAAGTTCAAGCTGAATGATAACAAAAGAAATTCATCTTACAATAGCAATGAGATATTATTTTTGTGTGTCTAAAAAAATGGACAGAAATATTTTTTAAAAAGATAATACCAAGTATTGGCAAAACTGTAGAGAAACCGGGACTTTGCAAGCACTGTAAATTGTAGTGTGAAAATGCACAGTACTGTGGAAGGTTACCAAGGCAACTGAGATCAAGACACAAAAATGTCCCTGCCCTTTGAGCCAGTTATTCTACTTCTAGAAATCTAAGACAGTAATGTTTTATGCCGAGATTTGGCTGTGAGGATATTCATCACGACACTGCTTATATTGAGAGAAAACTTGAAATTTATGTCCAACAATTGTTTTAATGAATTATGATACATTAATCATTAGCAAACTATGTAGCCATTTAAACTCATGTTGTAGGATAGTGGTTTTCAAGCATTTTTAAGCAATTCTCAGTGGCGTCTCCTGGGCTGGGATTTTGGGTTCCAGGTCTCCCATCTCTGATGAGTACTTTTCTGTTTTACATACCTGGCTTCCCTGTGAGGTTTACTTTGACTAAACTAAACTAAGGACTCACAGTTAAAAATAGGTTAAAAGGCACTCTTGGAGGAGAACATTTAGCGAACTGCCAGATATCTTCCATTTCCCCTCCAGATCCTCTCCCCCGCTCCATTCTGCTCGGGGCCCTGGGCAGCTGACCTACATGGGTCACATCGGTGCGTTCCTGTCCTCTGCTTCCACTTGGGTTCAGTCGATGGGAAACTCCGGCTCATATCAGAGAGAGGAAGGAGAGAGAGAGAAGGGGATTGAGTCTTCTGGCTCCTCCCCCGTGAGATCACCAGGAGCTGACGTCTGTCCTTCCAACAAAAAGTCCTTTCCAGACACCGATGCTACGAGATTCTTCCTCCAGGCTGCCGCAGCCACTTCTTCGCCTCACTCCTTTAGGCTGAGAGGTAGCGAGCAACAGCTCAGGTGACTGCACTTTTGTTCGTGTTCCTCTGCACCTTGGTAGTCACAGATTTGCTGTCACCTTAGGAATCAAAGAGGGTTATAAAATAATTAATTTTTTATTGACCAAAAATTGGTTTTATTATACTGGTGGACTTATAAAATAGTACTATTCAAAACTGCTTTCAAAAGTAAAGTTGTTTCTAATAAACTAAAATGGCATACACATAGTCATCAAATAATTCATTAAAAATTACATGAGCAGAACAATCATTATTCTTGATACATAATTATATACTCTAGCTTCTCTATTACTGTGTCACTGAAGAACTTTTTCTGAATAATTTTTTTTACAATGTTCTTATTATTTTTAATTTTAAATAAAGCTTTCCACAATTTTCTTTAAAGTTGTATTTTATGCTTAGTACATTGGACATTGACACCCTCAAACGATTCTTTTACACCACATATTTTTGGTTGTGAATAAACCCTTCTGGGTAAGTACCATGGTGTATTATTATAAAAACCAGATTCAAGCCCAGGTAATTCAGGCTATTTCAGAGAAGGTGAGGGGGGAAGGGACGTGATGCATTCATGTTCTGAGAAGAATTTTTGAGAAAAATATTCCTCTATCTCAATCTTAGGAGGACTGACCAGTGCAGGATGATGAGTGGGTATGAGACGAAGAGACAGCAAGATTATACATATGTGTATGTGTGTGTGTCTATGTTATTATGTATGTTATATAAATTTTTATATGTGTATGAGTGCATATATATATATACACACTTATTAATACATATGTATGTGCAGACAGATATACGTGTATATTTGTGGTTGTAAATGTGGGCTGTTAAGTATTTAATATTTTTTAAAGTGAAGAGAGAGCCAATAGAAGTGATCTTTGAAATACAAAATGTTTTGGGTTAATAAAAGGATGTTGTGAGAAAAGATAATTTTCAGGATTCCTGGAGGTGGGACTTTGAGAGAGTGAAGGTCCAGGTGCGGGCAGAAAGGAGCGCAGCCCTCTCAGAAAGAATATGGCAGGAGAAGAGAGAGCCCAGACACGTATAGAGGACTCAAGATGAAAGATCTGACATTCCCAGGTTTGGAAAAAGAGGGCTGTGCCCCCAGTTAAAGAGTCACCCCAGAATAGAAACAAGTCAGTAGCCGGTAGGGGCCGGTACCTGTGGAAGCTTCAGGGCTGAATAATGCGTATGAAGTTAAGTGCAATAGTGGAAGTTAAGGGTGTGCTCATGCTACTGGGATATGGGCAGAGGAGGAGAATGGGGGGTGGAAAATCAGTGAAAGTGGAGGAAGCTGTGGAACCACAGCTCTGTCCAGCGAAGAGAATTATCCCTACTTCTCCATAGTGACAGGGCATCGTGGAGAGGACTTGAGGACCTCTTCTAGGCACAAGAAGTAGTGACAAAGCCCTCATTTCACCAAAGTTGTGTTTCAGTGGCGGGAGGGGGAGGAGGAGTCCCTTAGGAATGAAGAACATAGTTGCAAACCATAGCTCCCCACCTTCCACAGGAGGAGCTTAGAGATGCTTATCGGAGGCCAGAGAGATGCAAGGCAGGCTGCAGGGCGAGGCGCCTGGCCAGAGAGAGGGCAGTGGAAAGAATCTAGAAATAGAGCTGGAAGCTCCAGTTCCAGCAGGAGGAGCATGAAGGAGACAGATGAGGTGGGGAGTGAAAACCCCTTGGCTGGACGGAGGCCAGCAGAGTGGTGGAAAATGGCTGTGGGTGCCAGGAGGAGAATGAATTGAGTGAGAGGCCAGGGAGGGTGGGAGGAGAGGGCACAGGGCAGGCCCTGCAGGAATTGGAGACATTGAGTGCTAGATGATGATGATTCCAGCTGTGCTAAATCCACTCTATTGATTTTGTGCAGGCAGGATGAGGCCCTGGAGGGAGCTGAGCATGGCAGGCGGGGCAGAGGGTGCTGGGGAGGGGATGGGGTCGGGGTCAGGGTGTTGGCTGTCATGGGCCAGCGTGAGTCAGAGCACTGCTCCCCCACCGTGTGCTCCCCAAGAGTGGGCTTCTTTTTTATTTTCGTAGTTTGCAGGGTGCCTATCCTAGAGCAGATCATGTTCTAGGAAAGGCTGAGACACCCTGAAAGAGCATATCAGCTTGGGTCCTTCTGGAGGGCATCCTCGAAGAGCTCCATCCTTGTCATAGTCTTGGAAAGCACCAGGCTGGGCCTGGGGGAGAGCTGGCTCTGCAGCCAGAATCGTGGGCGACCTGAGGGCTCCCTTGGTTCCTGGGGGTCTCACCACTTTCCTGGCCTTTGCTTTTTCTTGCATTTCTCATGGTGGCCACGTGGACGGGAAGCCCTCATGGAAGGTTCTCTAGAGAACAAGGCTGACCTGGGGAAGCAGGCAGGGGAGATTGGGCCAAGCTGTGAGCTTGCTCTCAAACCCCTCTCCTCTTGTTCTGCGGCACTTCCGGGAGATGAAAAAATGGCAGGTGAGGAGGAGAGAGTGCCTTTAAAGTAAAGACAAAGATGGACTTATTGTTTGTCGTCTCCAAGCCCTGGAACCCAGTTGTAAGAGCTGCACTTCTTCATCCACTAAGTAATTTTTTAGGTCTCATTTCAGTCACCTATTCTGGAGTTATAACCTGCCCCTTACTGTTACATCCCAGGCTCTCGGACACTCCATTTTGTCTTATCTAAGTTTGTTGTTCACTTGACATTAGTCCATTTCTTCTCTTCTTCTCTGCTCTTGGTAGAGGACAAGCTTTCTTCATGGACAGAATTCACTACTAAAATGTCGGAGGTGGGAGCAAGACCCCAGGGCTCCCCAGAGGGATATGCTGAGGGGGCTGAGGGGGCTCAGGGAATAACAAATGGCAAAAGGTCCCAAGAAGAAAGACATGTAAATCCAGAAAAGAGATGGAATCTTTGAGATCTCTCTCTTTCCTTCCCTTCCTTCTCTCTTTCTTTCTTTTTTTCTTTTCTTTCTTTCTTTCTTTCTTTCTTTCTTTCTTTCTTTCTTTCTTTCTTTCTTTCTTTCTTTCTTCTTCTTTCTCTCTTCTTTCTCTCCTCTTTTTCTTTCTCTTTCCCTCTTTCACAGCCCCATTAAGATATAATTTATATAGCATACAATTCTCCCATTCAAAGTGTGCAATTCAATGGCTTTTATCATATTCACAGAGTTGTGTGTCACTACAATTTTAGGACATTTCCATTACCCCCGAAAGAAACCCTATACCCCTTAGCCATCTACCCCCACAGTGCTGCGATCACCGCCCCCAGCTCTAGGTAACGACTAATGTACTTTCTCTGTGAGATTTCTTAATCCAGCAGCCAACGCCACTCAGGATGTTGTGCATTTATAGCATGCCTTAAGAGCCCATGAAGGACTTTCCTATATTCACCCTAATTTCTATCTTTTTATCAACTCATTCAAGTAGGCAGGACAGGTGGTTTTATCTCAATGTTTTCATATAAGTAAACTGAGGTATCTCTGAATGACAACATTCCAGCTTCCACAGAGGGTTGAAGTGATGTGGCTCTTCACATCTATGGGAAAAAAAAAAGAGTTTGTGAGTAATATTTCCTTCAGTATGCCTTGAAATTTAGGAAAATCAGGGCAAAAAGGAAGATGAAGCAGCAAGAAGAAAGGGGTGACATTGCACTTGGAGGAACTGAGATGAAGCACCTGGTAGAATGCTCTAATTAAGATTTACGAGCTGCTGAAGTGCACTGCCAAAGGTAGCTGCAAGATTTCCCTTTCTTGTGATTAAAAACAAAACAAAACCCAGCAGAGAGTTCTCTGGCAGGATTTATTTTAAGGAGCAGTTGTGTCGGGAGGCAGGGGGATGGATTAGGTGGCTCTCCATAGTACTAGGATACCATGAAGGCAGGTGGCAGAGGCATGCCACCATGCTTACATGAAGTTATTCATGGCCCCCATAAAGTGTAAGTCCTACTTATTTTTGGTTCTTCTGTCTGTAAAGTGAGAAGCTCTATGCTCCCTCAGCTGTGGGCACAGCCCTCTATGAGGCATTGTAGAAACTCTGGAAAAAAGGCCAACACAATCCTTGCCCTTAAATCCAACTTTTATTTGCCTGTCAGTGTGTTCTGGTTATCTGCTGCAATGTAATAAACTGCTGCAAAACGGTGACTCAAAACAATAATTTGTCATTGTAGCTCCCAGTTCTGTGTGTTCACTGGGCTAAACTGGGCAGTTTTTGCTTGGGTTCTCTTGCGACGTTGTCCCAGATATTGGCTAGCACTGCAGTCATCTGAAGGTTCTCGTGAGCTGGTTGTCTGACGTGGCGCACTCCCATGGCTGGCAGCTGATGCTGGTTGTTGGCTGGGGGCTTGGCTGGGGCTGTCAAATGGACTATCCTCATATGGCTTCTCCATGTTGCTTGGGCTTCTTACAGCTTGGTGGCTATGCTGTCTGCAGGGTCCAGGTTGGCTTCACTGATGTGCTCAGCACCTTGATGGGGACAGTTAGACAGTTGGGCTCATCTGGGCTTCTCTTCCTCTCCTTGTAGCCTCAGCACTTGCTCACATGGTCTCTCCAGTGTGGTGGTCAGAATGTCAGTTCAGGGCTCCATGACACAAGACAGAAGCCATCAGTCCTTTTAAAGGTTAGGCCTAAACTGGCATAGCGTCACTTCTGCTATACTCTGTGGGTCAAAGCAGTACTGCTTGCCCCAGGTTTAAGGGGAGAGAAAATAGATACAACCATTTAATGGAAACAGTGACAAAAAATTGGTGACCCTCTTTAATCTGCCATGCAGTAGAGGGGAGTCAAAGATGTACTAAAGAGTTATAGGAGAAGAATGCATAGAGCCTCAAACAAAAATAGACAAAAGTATGTATTTGAATAAAGCTGTGGACGTAAGAATTAGGCTAGAGTGATGTAAATTAAAGTCAAAAAGTCCTGTAATAGTTAAAACAACTGAGTTAAATGAGCTATATCTTAGAAAGTCATTAGTTAATTCCATAATTAATGTCAAGCACTCATACAACAAAGGTAAATATGACATGACCTGCCTTCTAGATGCTCAAAGTTAGGTAGTCCATGCATAATAAGATAATCTCCCAAATCCAAAAAAGTAGTTTTTGTATATATACTATGCTCAGCACAAAGTATTACAGTTTATATCCAAAGACTACATGGAAACAACCCTGCAAAGATATAATGATGTTGTTGGTCTCCCAATTTAGCATGGTATCAGGCAAAAAAGGAAAGAAATATCAATCATTATTAACAAAAATAGATGAAAGATATGGGACAGAGTGGCCAAGTTAAATAGATTTCTCTGGAGAGACTCCTTCTGGTGGGTATAAGGGCCTTCACAGAACATTATTTGGAAGCAATGGGCTATGTTCAAGACCCTTGGGTTCAGCTGAAATTGCTCCAGGGCCTTGAGAAAACAGTGGTTATAATTCATGTTTCTGGACCAGGATTTTTTGACATATCCAAAAGGACTCCCATAGGGATGTGAGCTTGCTGGATCAAGGGACACAGTCTTGCTATTGCACAACATACGTATCACAGCCCTATTCTAAACAAAAGGCACAGTTCTGAGTAAAAGAGAATAAAAAGGGAGGTAGAGAGTAATGGAGAGAAGCCGTCAGAGATGGAAACAGAGTTGACAATCCCAGGGGAGGCAGAAGAAATGAAGAGGGCTGCGGGAGTTTATCCAAGCTTGGACTGGACAGGGCCAATTGTTATGAGCGGATTTGATTGAAAGGCAAATCAATTGAAAAAACATCATTTTTGGCTAATTTGGCAATTTTAAAAATTGAATTGATCAGTTTTAGTAGGCAGAGCTAGCCACTGTACCCTACTGAACCACACAGAACACTTACAGGGAATGAGGACACTGTCTTAAGCATGGCTCTTCTTGGCTCGCCTTTGACCTTAGACGGGAGTCAGGCTGAAGATCAGGCATCTAAGGCTCTAGTGCAGGGAGAGAATTTATAAGGAAGGGGGTGCATCATTTCTTTCTCCCTTCTCTAATCCATTCTTCACATTACCCCTGACTCATCTTCTTAAAACATTGCTTTCCTTACACCTTTCTCTTGCTTAATGACCTACAGTAATTTAGGTTTGCAGGAGAAAATATGCTTCTAAATTTTTCATTTTAGACTACCAAGCTGGCCCTACTATTTAACTTTCAAATCTGCTAGCACCCAACAATAGCAGAATGGTTCTCGAATTTCATAGCCTTCTGCCTTGGTAGTTTTTCACCACCTGAAACACGTTCTCTCCTTTTCTTCTGATTCTAGGCACTCTTCGAAGTTTTCTAGATCACTCAAAATGAGCTCCTCTCTCTTCTTGTTTATAAGTTTATTTAATAATTCATTTATTTATTTGTTCATTTATTTCCCGAATTAATGTTCATTTGATGAACACATTTATCAAGCATCTAGTATTTGCCAAGCACTAGGCATATAGATTTAAGGTACATTCTCTACCCTCAAAAAGTTGGATTGTGAAAGGAGGGATTCCCAACTCCTGTGGCGCTCACTCGGTAGCAGCACCATATGGCTCTATATGGCCAGTTGTATTCTCTTTCTGTTGTGTTTTTAATCTGTAAAATATTTTGCTTAAGGGCAGATAACCTGTCTTCCAATTTCTTTTGTCCCCCTAAGAGCCTCCCCTCTATTAAACTCCTTAGAAACATAAAGGGGTTGAAAGTGCCCGAGAGCAACAGACTGGTAGCAACCACTGCACACAGTCTAGAGAGTGGGCAGAGAGAGCAACATGTGAGATCTGATGGCTGTAGGAAGAAATGACTCTGTGTGACTATTGGAACCTAACATCAGAGAAAGATGGATGTTCTCCCCATTTAAAATCAACCTATCAATGAGGAAGGCCTCTTTGGAGTTCTTAATTTGCATCCCCTGACCATGCTCCAGGGTTCCCTTCCTCTGAGGAACAGTGCAGAGTGTCATTGGGATAGGCAGGGCGTTGAATACCACCAAGGGCAGAGAGCATCGGGGCTGCCTCGCCTCTCAGACAGGGTCCTGGGTAGGTAGGAAGGTTCTGTTTGAAGAACCATAGTGGCCAAGGCCCCGTTCTGGGATTCTGGATCCTTCCTGGAGGAGAGAGTCTATCTGGGCCATTCCCTCTCCTTCTGGTCTATCCAGGCCACATAAGATCACCCAAATGGGCACGTGCTCTGGCAAATACACGGCTCAGTTGGAAAACATCTGGAATGGTGAGGAGTCAGGAAAGGGGATTGTAGCCTTGGCCTTGGCCCTAATGACTCATGTGACTTGGGACATGTGACTCCCTTCTCCTCTGTGCCTTAGTTTCCCCATCTGAAAAATAAGGGAGCTGAAATAGTTCAGCCATGTTGTTCAACATTTTTTCTAGTAGAACCTTCCATCATGTTCATCATAATGCAGAAGTTCAGGGAGCAGAGCACAGAGAAGCAGGGCTGGATCACCTGAGAGGCCAAAGGGGAGTAAGAGACCCCTCCCCCAGCCCAGAACACATTTTGGAACCTCTGCACTGGAATGGTGGACTCTGTATCTTTGACTTATTAGGGTGCAGAACCAAAATTAATTTTAAAAGATTCCCACCCAATATAAATCATATAGACTTACTACCATCTATACGTGTGGTAAGTATTGATAAAATTTCTTTTTATTTTTTAAGAACAAAATAAATATAGCTGGAAGTTTCCATATTTTCTTCCCACATCCCAGTGACTTATCTTGTTGAATTCCCGCATTGCACATACCCTGGTTTGGAGCCCACTGGTCCCCAGGGATCCCGGGTTCTTTCCAGCCCTGCTGTCCTGTTGAATCCTCTACTAAAAACTCAAGACTATGACCAGCTGGCCAGGCCCGCACTGCGGGCTTGGCCATCTGCCTGGGCCTCTCCCCTGCTCTCACCTGTAGAGTCTCTTCATTCTCCTAGGAAAACTTTCCAGCTCATGTCTGGCATGTATATCTCCTCTAACTATAAATCAGTAGCCTTGAGCTAGCCTGTGCAGGGAGATTTTTGTCAGAAATCTTCTTATGAACAAAGAGCAGCAACTGTAATACTCTCCAGCACTGTCTAAGAAGCATTTTGTGAGGAGCAAGTTTAGGGGATGTGCGTGACATCCTCTCCTTTCTCCCCGTGCTCTGGCCCAGGGGCTGCTCTGTTCCTGGAAAAGAAAGGGAGACAGGGAGGATCGCTGGGTCACTTTCTTTGGGAGGACTGCAGGGCTCAGGGGAGAGGAGGCTGAGGCCCAGGCTCCAGTCCCCATCCACCCATAACTCATTTGAGAGATATGCAAGCCTGTCAGAACTGCCAAAACCTTCCTTGCCAAGGCAGGCTTCTCGCCAAATGGGCTTCTATATTTATGTGGAACTGAAATAAAACACAGCGCTAAAGGCAGCAGACGCACAATCAGGCAGTCGCCCACAAGTGCGTGTTTAATGAAGGGCAGGATGAAGCAGAATAACGGCTTGGTGGGTCTCGGGGGCTGTGACCGAGGTGCAGCCAGAGGGACGTCCACAGACAAAGGCCGAGCGAGTGTGACTGCCCCTCTGTCACAGCACGGCCAACACTGAGACGTTGGACGCTGTATTAGTTTCCTAGGGCTGCCGTAACAAAGCACAACCTGAGTGGCTTAAAACATCAGAATTTACTCTCCCACAGTCCTGAACGCTAGGAGTCTAAAATGAAAAGGTGCCGGCAGGGCTATGCTCTCCCTGAAGGCTCCCTTTCCCATCTCCTCTGGCCTCCAGCGGTCGCCAGCAGCCTTGGAGGTTGTTGGCTGTGGCCGCATCACCGCAGCCTCTGCCTTCATCTTCACACGGCCTCCTCTCCCGTGTGTCTGTGTCTCTTTGTCCAAAGTTCTCTTTTGCCTAAAATCATTTTGGATTTAGGGCCCACCCCCATCTGGTGTGACCTCATCTTAACTTGATTTCACCCATAAAGACTCTATTTTCAAATCAGGTCACAGTCACAGGTACTGGGTGGACATAAATTTTTGGGGAAACTATTCAATCCAGTACAGACACCCAGTGTACCTTTGCCAGGGAAGAATGGGAGACAGAGAGACAGAGTTTGCTTTGCTTTCTTAAGCTCAGAATATTATACCCATTCTCTAGTTCAACAAGGACCGCAGGCAGATGGGAAGGGTGGTGGTCTCGCAGTCCCCCTTTGGGCTCCTCACACTCACAGGCCTCTCAGAAGCCCCAGTGCCAAGTCCCTCTCAATGTAAACCAGGCAACTGGAGGTCTCACCACTTTCTAAAGGTCTTCAGGAAGGGCCTACACAACTCACATCCTTGGGAGACAGGAAAAGGTCCAAACTTCAAATAGGTTGATCAACTCAAAGCCCTGTCTGAGCTGTGTCAGCTGCATAGGTTGTAGGAACATCTACTCCTAGTTTTTTAAGAGAACTTTTGACTTGTTGGATCTATGCATTCATAAGTCTTTCTGATTTCCCATTTCCTAGTCTCACCCCATCTTTTCCCTCTTAATTTTACTTCTTCTTCCTGTTTTCTCTGATTTCTAGTTTCTAAAAATTTTCAAAAAATCTTCTTTCTGTAGCCAGTTTGCTACATCTCCAGCTGAGAAGTCGGCTCCTCCATGGTGCAGACGTGTGCCCTTGTCCCAGTCACTCGTGTAGCCTACGCTCTCACTCAGTTCACAGTGGAGCTACTGATGAGGAAAAGGAGATTTGAAAAGGGGGAGGATGAGCAGGGGAAATGACGCCTCGGAGGAAACATTGGAAGGTGCCAGGAAATTACCGCAGCTCACCCACTGAGCCCAGCCAAGACCAAAAGCAGAAAAAGTGCAAATGAAAATGGGGAGAACCGTGAAACCCAAGCAGACAGCAGAGTCTGCGTGTAGTAAAAGCACAGAGACAACAGTCTAGAAAATGTGGGAAAAAATTAAATTCGAAAAAAGACAACCAGGACACGCAAAGGGGCCCAGTGAGCAAGGGCAAGGATGGAAATGTGGAGAGCTAGCTGGACGTTGTGGTCTTTGGTTACACTCTTTATCCATGATATCTGCTCAGGAACTTTTCTGGAGCTTTGGTGTTGCATTCCTGGACATGTCCTAAATGTAGCCTCCTTCAGGAGAACATCCTGAAAAAATTCTCATCATCTGGTCTACCAAGCCCTTGGCTTTCAGCTCCATGTTGCTGGAATAGGGGATACTGATTCATGGCATCTTTTAAGTCTCCCAAAGAGCAATGCTCTGGCCAGGGGGCCTCCTGTTTCCCTTAGGTCCCCAGAAAATGGTAGACTTTGCTGTGCTGTCTAGACTAGAGCTGGTGGTGTTCCCGAGGAGGCATGGCTGATCTGGAGTCAGCAGTGAAGGCCGTGTTTTCCTGCTGGGATTCCCTCTCCTTTCTTCAGCACCCCATCTCCTCTTCTCCCGGTGTCCACATGCCCACCCTCCTTCATTACTCTGAAACCCGGGACCTCTCTGTCCCTCTTCTCTCTGATCAAGTACATCTCCACTAACACCCAAGCAGAAGCCATTTGCTATTATAGCTGATACCCACCCTCCTAAGGCTTGGCATCAGTGGTCTCCACCCCCAGGCGGTCCACAGGTAATGATAATTTACTGGGGGATCTGGATACCCAGAGCTTTAACCAAGGATAGAGATCTATAGTGGTGAGCAAATCCAGTCAAAAGTCAGTTGGCGAGGGAGGAGTATGTAGGCCAAGCCACTCAAGCTCGACAGTATGTCATCAAAATTATTCTTGAAAATTCCTTAGAAAGATAGCATTTTGCAGACCATTACTTCAAGAAGAAACAGTGAACTGCTCCAGTTTTAGAGAAAAGCTGGTCCTCTGAACTTATTGAAATATGTTATGTCAGTCTGAGTTTGGGATCACATGAAGAAAAACAATATCTTGGCCAAAAACACTCAGAGTTTGAAAGGCAAGCGGTTCTGAGCTGGACCGAAGGAAAAGCAGATGCCCACTTCATACTTTCCAAGCTGCAGCTCACAGAGTCAAACTATGGGCAGTTATTTGTCTTTTTCTCCTTGCCAAGGACACAAGGTAAAATTTATGCATTAATAAGCTAAAAGTGAGCTTGAGGAACTCCTCTGTATCGACACGAGCTCCTTGGAGGGCGTGCGGTGGTAAGAAAGGGTTAGGATCCCTCTTTCCCAAGCACCGCTGGGAAAGTCAGGGTTGCCTTCGAATTCTGTGGACCGACATCTGCCTGGAGCTCTCTCCTCCTCCAGAGAAACACACAAGGCTGAGCTGGAGGAGTGATCCAGAGATTCAAAAAATCTCACTGTGTGTTTTTGCCTTTTTCCCCAGCAAACTGAATTTTATTCAAACTGGAGCTTCCAAAGTGAGTCGCTGCTTTCTACTACGGCCCTAGCCCCTGGCCTGGGCCCTCTCCCCCAGCAGAGAAACCTGGGTGGGGCCAGAGAGTGGTGCAGCCGAGGGGGAGGCGGGAGCTGCAGCTGGGCAAACAGAGCTGCATTGTTCCCCGCGGCTTTGGGCCTGCAGCCGGGACTGGCGCCTTCCAAAGAGAGCAT
Organism: Indri indri; assembly: GCA_004363605.1. Taxonomy (NCBI): domain Eukaryota; kingdom Metazoa; phylum Chordata; class Mammalia; order Primates; family Indriidae; genus Indri; species Indri indri. The sequence continues at coordinate 8,441 of RJWJ010020893.1, read as the reverse complement.
TCGACAGGCACATCCACATCGTGCCTGGCTGCTCTGTTTACACAGGTGCCTTCCCTGCCCAGGGGAGCCAGGGCTCTGCAAACATGCGTGACCACATGCTTCCATAAGATGGATGCTCACATCTGCGCGCTGCCAAGGGGAGAAACTGAGGCCCAGAGTGGGGAAGGAAGGCTTTCGGAAGCCGGAAGGGCAGGCAGGTGTTCCGACTCCCCACGGGCTCTCTGGTTACCAGGCTGCCTTTGTCTTGTCAGATCTGCTCTTAACAGGGATAAAGCCTTTGGGCTTTTCACTCCAGAGGTGGCAGCAGCTTTCCCATCTACCTATCCAGCAGTGGCAGGGGAGCAGGGCACTCTGGAGCCAGGAGACCACAGCCACGCGTGTATGAGATGCCCCCTCGGCCCTCCTAACGCCCGCTCCACTCCAGTCACACAATTTCTTTCGCCCCTGCCCCAGTATCTCCTGAAAAACAAACTCCGAGGGAAGCCAGAGTAGAGACCCAGCCTATTCATTCATGTCTGTCTTTTTGTTCAGTTGCCCCATTTCAAACCCTCAGCTCAAATGCCCCAGATTTTCAACAGGGAAGTTGCGACAAGGGAGGAAGGGGAGCCACGGATGAAAAGAGATTACAAAGATGCATCCAGCTTTAGAAAACGGTCAAGGCTAAACTGTGACATCCGGAAGTGCCCACCTGCTGCTTAAACTATAAAGCGAGTCAAAGAAGCAATTATTATAAAATTCAAGAGAGTAGTCACTTTCTGGGGGCAAGGGGGTGTTGAGAGTAGGATGGGACACTCAGAGGTGTCTATTTCTTTACCCCAGTGTCAACGACAATACAGTGCACCTTGTAATAATCCATTAAGCTACACACTTGCTTTGTGTGGTTTTCTGTACCAGAATGTGTGTTTTATTTTGCAATGAAATGGTTAAAACGGTGGGTCAGTTTCCCAGAGGCCAGACAGCAGGGTCCTCCGGCTGGACAGAACCATGTCAGAGCAGCAGCCTCTTGTTGGGGCACCAGTCTCCCCACCCTAAATTCAGAGAGTAACCCTTTGAGGAGGGGCTGCAAGTGGCCTGGTGGAAAAGGCTTTCCTTCCATCTCTTTGAACAGGAAAAAGAAATTAGTGAGGGTCCTCCAGCTTTGTCAGAAGTGAATCAGAACCTTTTGCTGCCAGGCGATTGATCCACACAACTCATCTGCCAGGGGAGTCCGTGCTGTCCTCCTCCAGAGCGAGGCTGGTCTCCCTTCCCCTTGCAAACCCCTCTGGGTCTCTCTCTACACACCTACCATTAGGCAGGGCTCCTGAGGGGCTAAGGACAGTCACGGGGACTGCCTAAGCTGCAGCTCTGACTAACCCAAATTCTAGGAACTCACTCTTCCAAGTAAAAGATCTGTTGGTCCTCGCAAGGCCATTGGAGACACTCAAATATTATCCCAGTGTCTCCAAGTGCGTGTGTACAATTGTGTGCCTGGCTGTTTAGAATAAGACAGCAGGTTGCTAGGCAATGCATTTCCAAAAAGGAGAGTGTGAAGAAAAAAAATAATAAATAAACAGATGACAGGGATGAACTCAAAGCCTGTTATGACAAGAGCATTTGAGTCCAGTTCATTCGGGTTGGATGGGAGTGTCATGGGGATGTCCGAGCTTGCTCAGCTCCGGCATGAGTTTCCAATCTTGCCTTCCAGCTCCTCACCCTCTGTCCTATGTGGTGGGGAAAGCGGAGGTGAAATATGGCTCTCCAGAGAGCCAGGCCTTTGTGAAAGGCTATTACAGCTGTAACAAAACTTTTGTAATCTGTGCCGTATCCCGTTACATCTCCCGGCTCCTTGGGTCCCTTCCCAGCCTTAAGGGAAACACACACACCCTTTCTCGTTCTCTCTTCCTTTTGTTCTCGTTTGCTCTCTCTCCAGTCCCTCCTCTCTAAAAGGCCATCGCAGTTGTTCTTTTCACACAGGCTTTCTTTTAGTCTTTGATGGGAATTGGCCTGAGATATGCAGAAAAGCTGGGTGGTATCTGCTCTAGGACTTGTCAAATCGTGCAGGAAGATGGGACAGACCACGGGATGTGAGGTCACTACAGTTCGTCATAATGAGGCCACGTGGAGGCTCCTTGGCGCCTTCTCAAAGCTTGGATAAGGGGTTGCTGCCTCTCCTGCCTCTCCCAACAATGAGAGCTAGACCTCCTTGCGCCTGTGTTGTCTCCCACACACCCACCATCTTCATGCTTACTTTTGGGAAATCATCTGGTTTGGTGGCCAAGGAAACAAGTTAGAATCAGACCACCTGCTTTCCTGTCTCAGCACCATCAGTTACTCAATGTATGATCTGAGGAAATAGTATTTAATCTCTCAATTTTCTTACATGCAGAGCGGGAACACCGAAACGTACCTGCCACATCAGGGTTAAAGGAGACGGTCCGTGTCAGGTGCTGTAGACAGAGCACGGCACGCGGCAGACACTCAGCAGTTGTTTCTTCTTATTGATCCTGATGTTCCCAGAATGCTTTGGTGGAAGGGCAGGCTCTAGGAGGTACAGCCTTCTGTTCCACATGCTCAGGGGCACACAGCTGATCCTAGGGGTGTGGTTTGAGAAAAATGGGAATGGATTCTGGATTGAGGAGTATGGAAAAGTGGGAGGAGAGAGGAAGGAAATAGGGTTTTTCCAGTTTCAGGTGTTTAAAGAGGATAGAGAACTCCAGTGACTCCGGGTAATCTGGGAGGGCCAGGAAAGACACCTCTACTGATAGTAACTCTCAGGGTTGGATTCATTGGCCAGGTAGCTCTACCTCTTCTTAATACTATTCATAATAGCAGAACATCTCGGGTGCAATGTGTTCAGGCCTTGAAGGAAAGTGTCTTTGCAGTTGGAACCTAAAGCGACTTTAGTCATGGGGGACCCAGTGTCACTTGTTTGTATCAAAAAAAGGACAAGATTTGTCAGAAGAACTAGTGATTCTGAAATCTGGGTTTGTCACTGCCCATCATCCTGAGATGCTAAAAACGTTTGGTGAGATAGAATGACTGCCATGGAAGTTCTCTGACAGGAGAGCCCAGGTACTGGGGCGGGGCACATCTGAGCCCCCAAACCTGCTCTGTGGCCTTGAGCTGCACAAACGAGGCTGCCTTCTTAACCTCGCTGAATCTTATTTTAATCATCTGTAAAAGGGGAATCAGGAGTAGCGCATGGGATTGTTATGAAAATGACATGGGCTAATGTGTCTCAGAGTCTCCAGTGGAGCAGCTGGTCCACAGCGGCACTCAGCAAGCTCAGTGGTGACTGATGGGGAGAATGAACAGGAGGCTTTCCACTGATGATTGTGTTAGTCACTACTTAATTTATTTTCCTTTTCTTCTTTTTTTCTCTCCATTTCCTACCTTTTTCCTCATTTTTCTTTTTTTCTGTTCCCCTATCTCCTTCCCTGCTCTGCCATTTTCCTTTTTCCCTCTCCCCTACATTGTAAATCCCCAGATTGTCCTCCCTGTATTGAAGAACCTCTTTGCCTGTCTTCAACTGCCTCTTCCACTGCTCAGCATCTCTAAGCGTCAGCCATGGGGGGCCACACATGGTACGTATATCTGGTCCATCTATATGGGAACCGTGTCAGCACCAACAGACCAGGACGAGGCTGCTATGCTCTGCACAGGGCAGATTTCTAGGGACTGCACTGACTCTTCATACAATTCCCTGACTCCTTTGTAAATGCTTGTGTGTAATGCTCCTAGGAGAGAGGGTAGAGCGAGTGTGTGGTGAGGAAATAGACCCATGAAAAGAGAAAAATGGACACATCTACTTGAGGCCATGTGGCATGTGAGAGGAAGAACAGAAATGGCCATGAAGGAATATCACAGAACTCTCTGCTGGTGGCCAAGTCTCCATCTGCTAAACCATACTTGTTTGACAACCTACAGTTGGAGGAGTGACTGAGGGGAAGGGAGGGAAGTGAGATGTGATGTCCTATTGCACAATGTTGGAGAGATCATGAGAGGAAGGAGAGAGTTGGTCTGGTGCCAAGGGATGCAACAGGGAAAGGCTCCATGCATCCCAGAACCACTCACCAGAATCATAAGCCATCATCCTCCCCTGTCTGTTAGTGTTAATGAAGGTTGGGCTGGGGAGGAGGGTAGGACATGATGCATGGATAATTCAAAAAGCTTCTCCCCTTGTATGGGTAATAAAATCTCCTTTTATGCAGCCCATGAATATACCTTACTCATCGTGTGTAATTGCAGCTTAAATAAGACTTTATTGGCCTGAGGGCTGAGGAATCTCCAAGGCAGATGGCATTTTTATGGCTATCAGAGAGTGCTGAGAGAACCCCACCAAGGTTATTTCCCTATTTTCCTATTTTCAGGAAGTATTGTGCAAATATAAGGCTGGAACAGCCATTGCTACAATCTCTAGAGAAGATAATGATTAGTTTTCAAGTCAAATTTTGGTTTCTCTGAATAATTATCAGGACAAAACTGTCTAAACTGTAACCAAACAGAGGCATTATATGACCCAGCCCAGCAGGTAAGATTCTCCATTTTATCCCATGTCCAGGGCGAAATCTTTCAGGCACAACCATGGGCATAAGCAGGGGAAATAGTCTTCCCTCTGACACTTCCTTACCTCTGTGGTTCCGAGCCCATGTCTTGTCTGATACAGTCTCTGTCTCTGTCTCTGTCTCTGTCTCTGTCTCTCTCTCTCTCTCTCTCTCTCTCTCTCTCTCCCTCTCTGTCCAGCTAAGACTGATCACTGATTATTGAAGTTTAGAAAATCTGGGGGTAGAATATATACAGTTGTGAAATAGTGTCCAAATTCTTGTTTTCTTACTGATTACTGGTGAAAGTGAAGACCTGCCCCCGCCCTGCTGAGAGCCAGCCGTATGCAACACTTCCAGACCGCCCGGCGTCTCTGCATCATCCTCGATCTTCCTTGGTCAGCCCTACGTCAATCTGTCTTCTCCAACACTTTCCACCTTCACCTGTTTTGGATTTTGGGTAAAGTTTTGCTCTCCCAATTTGGCTCATGATCCACTCTTTTGGCTTTTGTTTGAGCTAGTACAATTTTGAGGAGTCGCCCATTATGCGCCTGGCGTCCCTTGGGTTTCGGTGCTGGGGGATCTTGCAGCTGCTCACTGTCTCCCTTCGGTCCTCAGCAGCAGACGTGTGCTAAGGAGGGCAGTGTGGGCTGGCTGTGCCCTCTGCCTTTTGCCTGCCTTGGCTCTTCCATCAGGTTCCACCCCAGCCCTCATGCCCTGGACAAATCACTTTGGAAACCCAGAGCCCAGGCTCTCCTGGCCTTGAACTTCCCATCTACTTCCATTCTGAGGGCCTCCCACTGTCTCAGTGTCCCCCTACCCCTGCCCTCCATGACCCACGACACTGCATCTCTGCACCCTCCCACACCTTTGCCCAGCTGTGGAACTCCCCCTCCCGGATTCAAGCATCCTGGAAATCATCACATTTCCTCCCCACGCCTCCTTTGTGAGAATGCAGTGCGCAGCTGCATCTCTGGACCAGCTCCCCTGGCCTTTGCTACATTTAAATGTTTTTTAGGGCCTCACATTTTGCTATGGATTCAGGCCAGTCTGGTCCCGGGTCAGGAGCCTCTCCCCAGTGTCTCTCCTATGCTGACAATTACATTTTGATAGTGAGGGGACTATTTTGTCACTGTAAAAGCACATAGTAATAATAATAAGAAGAAAATTAATAGAGGTAATATTAAAAATGATACTAGCTGATATTTGAGTGTTAACTATGTATCAAACACTGCGATATGGGCTTTCTCTTAACAATCTCATTTATCCCTCACAATAACCCTATGAGAAAGGTACTATCACATAAGGGGAAACTGAGTCTAATGGAGATTGAATGAGTTGCTTAGAGTTACTCAAGTGGAAGAGTCTGGATGTGAACCCTGGCAGTCTTTCTCAGCCCATGTTCTTTAACATAAGGAAGGGACGCCCAGAGGGCATCATCCTCTCACGCCGAGTCAGTGGGCAGCCGGCCAGGGGCATCATGGAGACCCAAGGGCAGCTAATGTTGGAGAATGTTCATGGATTACTCATCCCTTTTTCAAGGATGAGTCAAGGAGACCCAGGATACAGACAGTGAGGTAGTGGAGAACACCAACAAGTCACTTAACTTAACAATTGGAATCATTTTCTCTCCCAGGTCACTTGGCTTGTGCTTGGCCCTGGTGCTTGATGGCGTTGGTTTCACCACCATGGCCCTGCCTTCTGCTGTGAAGCGCAGCGTTGCCATTAGCAGTGCACCGGGCTGTGGTTCATTTGGCCGCCCTCTCCAAGCAAGGGGCTGTGCAAGATGTGAAGAATTCTTTCCGCAGTGGCAGCCTCTTGAGAGTTAGTGGTGAGAACCTTCTTCTGGAGCATGTTTGACGTGCATAAGGCAGAAAGGAAGCTTTCATTTAGCTCAGTCGGTTTGCAGGCAGAGCGAAGGGGACGCGGTCACAGCCTCAGACCCTGTGTGTGGTCATTCAGCGTTGCTCTATTCCGTGGCCACAGCCCATGCTCTAAGTCCTGGCCAGACGTCTTGTAATGCATATGGCATGCAGTTATTTTCTCTGTGGGGCTAGGGGAATAAGGTGTGGATGAATCAGTTCAGCTCCAAATCCTTGACCAGAACACACATCCAGAGGACAGTAGAATCTGGGCAGGATCAGGCACAGTTGCATCTTTGTCCTGTAGGCTACTTCAGTTCTGGGGCACGGTTCTTAAATGCCCCCAAGTCCTCAGTAGACCCTAAATACGGTTGGTTCTTGTCATTGCAAAGACAGTGAAGCTGAGGTCCATGTAGATTAAAAGACTAAACTATACTATAAATATAAGGACCTTTAGTTTCTTGCACTTAGGCAGAACTTCATCTATTCAGGACAAATTCATAGAGAGACGTCTTTTCTATCCCCAATTGCATTTGCACCTTTGTTGAAAATCAACTGATTTGCTGTGGGGTCTGTTTTTGGACTTAATATTCTGTTTCATTAATCATGTGTCTATCTTTGCACCAATATATTATTCTCTCGAGTACTGCAGCTTTATAATAAATTCTTGAAACAGATAGTTTACGTGCTCCAACTTTGTTTTTTCTTTCGCTAAGCTGTTTTGGCTATTCTAGGCCCTTTGTGTTTACATATGAAATTTAGAATCGATGTGTCAATTTTTAACAAGAAGATCTGCTTGGGTTTTGATTGGGATTGCATTGAATCCATAGATCAGTTTGAGATTAACTTATTTCTCTGAGATTTTGACTAATTATATATCATGGATTAGAGTGCTCTGGGATGGAATTTCAGAATCCATAGCACAAACATGAAAATGTTCTGTGCAATTAATTTTTATGCTGACTCGAAACTAATAAGAATAAATATTTGTGTTGACTATAAGCCACCCAGGGGCAGGGTTATTGGGGCTTCACTGATACTAACATTGTTCACACAAAGGGGAACGTCAGCCGTTGTCAAAGCACCTACTATGAGCCATATTTGTGAATACTGAATTCCCCCAAGAAGCCAATGAGGTAGGCATTACCTGCTGTACTTTACAAATGGGGAAACTAAGGCACATGAGCAGTTAAGATGAGCTCATGCAAGTAATTAAGTGGTAAAGTTGTCATTTAAACCTAGGCTTGTCTAACTCCATTCTGTGGTTCTCAAACTGTGTCCAGAGTGGCCCAGGGCCTATTGTCTGGCCAGCTCCTGGGGACACCAGTGAAACCCGGTGTCCAGTGTCTATTGCGACAGATGGGTCTCAGCCAGGTTGAGTGCTGGTGCTCCTGGACAAGGCTGTTCTTCCCGCAATGTGCACTCAATGCTCTGCACGGCTGTAGCCCGTACGGCCTCTGAGCTGCGGTGACGCCTGCTTTTCACAGGCAGCTTCTCCTGGGTCTTCTCTCTTCTCTTTCCTTCATCAGCCTCGCCCTTGGCAGTCACTCCAAGAAATTCAGGCTTCTTCATCTCCTCTCTCTCCCAGAAGCTGGAAAGGTTTTTTGCTAAATTCCTGATTTTCTTGTCTTTGCCAAAACCCGAAGGCCCCAATCTGCCATGGGCCAACAAGTACTGAGAGAGGTTGCTTGGACGAATCCAGCAATGACCTGGAATCTTTGCTCAACACTCAGATGACAGGTTCTTCATGAACACTTCCCAGTTATTCTCTCCCTATCACCTCTCTTCTGGAAAATTAATCAGAGTGCTGAAATCCGAGGACAGGAAGAGACCTTGGGAGGGTGTTGAATCCAGGCTCTTGCTTCCAGGCAGCAGCCACAGCTGTCTGAGTAAACCTGTCTTTAGACTTTCATTAGCCTCCACATCTTCTCATTTAAGCATCTCTGGGTTTTGCTCCTCGTGGTCTTATTTATCAATGTCATTTTAAAAATGTTTCCTTTCTTCCACTCGGGGTTATATCTTAGGGCCCTACACGACGCATGTAATGCAGACCCACTGA